>PVIR01004966.1:0-75137 GCA_004026965.1 Petromus typicus
AGGTGAAAGGGGACAATGTTGAGATTGTAACAAAAAAGTAAGGAAACAAATTTTATATATATGGGGGGGTGGTAGGGTGGGTGGGGCTATGGGAAAAAATGAGAATTAAGTTGTGTCTTATACTGGTACAAATCCCCATTATGGAGTGCAATCATGATGTGTGTATTTAATGTACCAATAAAGATAATTTAAAAAAAAAAAAAAAAAAAAAAAAAAAAAAAAAAAAAAAAAAAAAAAAAAAAAAAAAAAAAAAAAAAAAAAAAAAAGAAAAAGGAAAGAAGCATATTGTTTTAAAGACTAATTACTTTCATATTAATAAATGTTTGCAAATATATTAAAGCAAATATTAGGTCCCAGAACTGAGGCTATACTAAGGGAGTTAGAATTACTGTTCTTGTGAGTTATAATTGGAGAAAAAAATCATTAACATTTTGTGCAGATTTTAATATGCTCAGAATAAGTTTGCATACATTGAAACTATGACTAATTCTTTAATATTTAGAATACACAAAGACAAAAATTACTTAAACAGTATATGTGAGCTGCATGATTATTCATAGTATTGCTCTTCATCATCAACATCAACTAGTAAGTCTTAAATAAAACAAGTTGTTTATCTGTTACTACATGGCTTGAGTTACTTATATATTGTGAAATAGAAAATACTCAAAGTAAAATAAGGTGAAGGGGGTAAAATAATGATATTATAACAAAAAAGAAAGGAAACAAATTTTATGTATATAGGGGGGTGGTAGGGTGGGTAGGGCTATGGGAAAAAATGAGAATTAAGTTGTATCTTATACTGGTACAAATCCCCATTTATGGAGTGCAATCATGATGCATATATGTAATGTACCAATAAAGATTTTTTTTAAAAAAAAGGATTTGATCTAAACAGGGAAAGTTTGACAGAGTATTTCATATTCATCCTGAGAACAAGGGAAATGAATTAAAAGGCTCAAATTTATATTGCATATTCAGAGGATAGTTTATATGTATTTGTAAAAGGAAAACAGTATGTCTTCAATTAAAAGAATAAGAGGAACTAAAATGGCTTTAATGTCAATATCATAATTGGAAAGTTATCTCAGAAATTGTGCCTCTTTTCAAAGCTAGAACATTATCAGGATCTTGCCTACTGTACATAATTTTATAACTTTTAAATAGAAAATTAGTGAAAAAAATTTACTTAAATAACAACCTCATAGTCTTTTAATATTGGAGTACTTCTTTTATATAATTCTTTGTATATTCTATTAATAAGAGAATTTGAGGGCAAATGCTGAATTCCTGTCTTGAAAAGTCCAGCATGAGATTTGGAAAGATAACTTCTGACAATATTAGAATTATACAATTTTCATCTTTCAACATTTTTTCCTGGACAATTTAGATGCACACATGGACACACACATGCAAAACTGGCAGTAAAAAACATTTCTATACTTACTGATTTACCCCTCAATACTGACACAGTGGTGTACTAAGCAGAATTTATAAACATTTAAGAAGGTAAGTCTGAAATATCTTTTCTATCTCACATAGTTATATGGAATAGATACTGCAAACCGTCCATCTTATTCCTCCAAACTAGGTTCATGTTTTTAAAATAAGGATTGCATGCTGGGAATTCTACAGTAGACAGAATAACTATGTAGAGCAACTGTAAGTCTCATCCAAAATGAGGCAAACTCCGAGGAACTGGTAAATAAGTTTCCCAAAAAGCAGTTGGCTCTTACCCCCAGCTGTTTTTTACTATATATGAACTCAGAGTTGTCATATTAAATTCCAGATACTTATATAGAATCTCCAGCATGTAAAGAACTAAAGACCGAATAGAACATACATGGGTCCTACCCACCCACATTCACCATTTCTATTTTAAATTTAATTCAGGGTTATCATATTTACTGCAAAGTGATTATCTTGATCTTTTGTTTAATCTATTACAAACTTCTTGAAGTAAGTATTATAACACTAATTTGTCTATCTTTCTCTGTCTGTCTCTGGTTCTGTCTCTCTTCCTGCCTGTCTCTCTCTCTCTCTGTCTCTGTCTCTGTCTCTCTGTCTCTCTGTCTCTCTGTGTCTCTCTGTCTCTCTGTCTCTGTCTCTGTCTCTGTGTGTGTCTGTCTTTCTCTCTCTCTCTGTCTCTCTGTGTGTGTGTATGTCTGTCTGTCTCTCTCTCTGTCTCTCTCTTTCTCTGTGTGTGTGTGTGTCTGTCTGTCTCTCTCTCTCTCTTTCTCTCTCTCTCTCTCTCTTTCTCCCTCTCCTTCTCTGGTAACAGGAGTTTGCAATAAGCTATAATCCCACCTCTTTTTCTAACTTTTATTTTAGGATAGAGTCTTTTTAACTTACTAAATTGCCCAGCCTGGACTTGATTTGGCAATCTGACTGACTCAGCCTCTTAGGGGACTTGGATTACAAACTTGGGCTATCACAGTCAGGAAACAGTTGCCTTCTCAATAGAGCTAAGCAGAACATTTTTATATAAACTATTTCGTCTAAAGTCTGATGTGAGGTTTGACGTGTCACAAGTCATAATCTCAATGAAGCTAACAAATTAAAATTGCCATTTTAGCACATGAAAAGTAAGTAGAAACAAAGAAATGATGTAAACAGCCCCTCCAATTTGTGAATGAGGAAACTGTAACTGAAGATAATTATATATTCTCATCTTTTCTTAAAAGAATGATAAAGTATATATTAAATGCTGAGTAAGAAAGGTGAACATGATAGCAAATAACAGATTTTTCTGGAAAGAAAAGTTGTTGTAGTTACTCCACAGGGATACTAAAATATCCACCAAAAATATCAAAGGTATTTGCTTGTTTGTTTGCCAAATCAATTTTGAAGCCTCTGTCTTCAGTGCAGTATAGGGAAGCCACATATGATGAAATTAAACCACTGATTTACTATTTTCTGAAACCTCTACTTGTTACCAGGGCTAATTTCATAACAGATCATAGAAATGATTATTGACCATTTCTAAGACAAAGGCAAACTTGTGGGCATGAACCATGAGTGCACATAACATCCACCACCTTACACAGAGGATAGACTCTTTGGTAATTAGGCCACAATCAGAAGTGCCCAGGATGCAGCTATGAGGTGCCTGTAAGTACAAGGTATTCTTGGATTTTAGACTGTCTTGTATAAATTGCATGTTTTGTTAATGTTTCAAAGAATGTAATATAGTTCTTATTTTTATGACATTTAACTAAGATATTTCTACAATGATCTTTTTATCTTGAAGTTAAAAACAAAACAGATACAAAGCAGAATGCCAGAGGTCAGGGACTATGAGAAATAAAGGTAGCAGTGGGTTCTCTCATAGCAAAGTCATCTCTCTTTCCATGACAGTGGAGCTCACTCTCCTTAGGAGATATTCATTAAGAATCTCAGCAATATCCAAAGTATGACTACCTTAATGTCATAACTTTTTAATCCCCTTCGACTCTGACACTACCTACTGTGAGAAATGCTTAAATTGATTTAAAAATAAGTGAAAACACAGTGCGATCAGTTCCCTTCAATATGTTCCCCCTCACCTCAAACACACTCATTTGTCCCATCCTTTTGGTCCCTTTCTGAAGCAGTTCTGGGAGTCTTTTCTTGCATCTTTTCTGTTATGCCTGCCTTGAAATTTGGAATCAATTCAAAATGTCTACAGCAATTCCTATCAAACAAAAGCAGGACAGAATATCCTTATCCATCTTATTCGCCACCTCTGGTCCTTGCATTTTCAAGGTCATTTGAAAATAACCAAGCTTTCTTTTGCATTTCCGTTTACCCTGCTGTCCCCCAGCACAGGAAGAATCTTGAGTCTGAGAGGAATGTAAAATGGTAGACTTCTGGGAAAGACAGCTTTCCACTCCTCAGAAACCTAACACAATTATTCTGAAACACTGTACTTCACCCCTATGTACACATATGAAAGAACTGCAGGCAGGTCTCAAGTGGATGGTTGTACTTGTCTTCAGAGCAGAGTTCTTGACAATGGTCTGCACATGGAAATAACTTAGTGTCCTGCAGTAGGTACTTCACAAGTATATTATTTAGTCATAGAAAGAAGTGATACTCTCATACATGCCACAACATAGATTAATTTTGAAAATATTATGCCATGTTAAATAAGTCAGATACAAAGGAAAGGAACATACTGCATGATTATAATGGGTTGTAATGCTAGATGTTACAAGGATATAACCCAGGGTTATTTACACCAAAGCATATATGCTTGCACTGTACTGAGGTCTCAAATAGGGCAAAGGTTCCTAGTCCTACTTCTCTTTGTATCCTACCTCTCTCCTTTTCCATGTATTTTGCAGTGACAGCTGTTAAACTTAAGAATATATTGGGAAGGAAATATGCTCTATGCTATTACAGACAATCACTTTTCATTTCTCAAAATACTCTTTATAAAATGCTTTTTGTAACAATGCTCCAGTGACATATATAAAAATCTTCCATTTTCCTCACATGAGCTTCTCTGATTTCCCTGAGAATAAATTTCACTGAGAAACAAAATTTCTGGGGCAAAATTCTTTTCATTTGATCTTTGCTCTAAACTGCAGTATTTATTGTTCTGTCTCCCTACTCCCCTAGCAGGATTCTGGCAGCAACTATTTGAACCTTGAGTCTTGTATGCTCTCCAGTTTGTTTTGAAAACATTACAAATTGAGAGATATTATTAGATAATTCCTTCTCATTTGGGCAGAACGTATGCAGATATTAGAAGAAACAGGGGCCAGGGATTTAGCTCAATGGTCAGGTGCCTACCTTGCAAGGTTCAGGAGTTTGATCCCTGGTACAAATAAAAAGGGAGGCCAAGGATTTGGCTCAGCAGCATTGTATCTACCTTGCAAGCATAAAGACTTGAGTTTGTTCCCCAAAATCACAACATAAATAAATAAACCAACAAATAAACAAACAGAATCTGCAGCTCTATAAATTCTATGGATACTAAAACAATAGCATAAGAACATGAACAAACTTAAACCAAAAAATTAGGCAGCGATATAAATGAGCAAATTCCTTAAAAGCAACAGACTACCAGTGATCACTCAGGAATAAAACTATCACTAATTTAGCCCAATAACTATTAAATAAATTGTACTTTTAGTTTAACAACATCCTACAATAAATACTTTCAGCTTAGGTGAAGAATTAGTGGGCAATTCTACCCATGAGACATGGTAGAAAAGTTATAATTTGTATCATAAGATGGAAAAAAGAATAGTTTTCAAGTAATTCTATGAAGTTATCATAATCACCTATGTGCTAAAGGCAGGAAAAAGTATTATAAATAAATAGAACTATACTAAATATCTGACATAAACAAGAATCTAAAAAATCCACACAAAACTGTGGCAAGCCAAATATAATGTATAAAGATGATAATATTTTATAAGCAAACAAGAAATAATGCAAATAGATAAATTTAAAATTTGAAAATTAACCTATGTAATTCTCTACATAAATTGAAAATAAAAATGATGTGATCATCTCTATAAACACAGAAAAACTATTTGACAAAATTCAGTATCCATGCATGTCTCACAAGTATTCCAAGTAAATTAAAAGTAGAATATTTTCTTAAGCTGCTGTACAGCAACTATCCAAATAGTAATTACAAAAATAACAAATATAGTCAACAAATTTTACTTAGTGATAAAATTTGACCAAGAGACTTCAATTTTAATGATTATAATCTCTTGTATATTTCATGTATCAATTAAATGCAAGTAGCCACAGAAATTAATTAGGAATTTGCCATAACCTCTGCATAGATTACAAAGAGTAAAATTCATTTTCTATATTTTCATGTACATAGTGCTATGGTTCATAATTATCTCAGGATCACATTTAAGTTAATACTTTCATTTATGGAAAATATTATAACATAGTGGTTAAGGTCTGGGAATATGTAAAGTATGCTGAAGTCAAAAAAGAAAAGACAAATAGCCCATTAGCTAAATTGGCTAAAACAAGACTAAACTTTTCTTAGAGGAAGAAAGCACACAGCCAATAACAGCCAGAAGTGAGTAGAGACTCAGATTAAACAGGCATGGGAAAAATTAAAGTAAAAACAAAATATGGCCTTTTTTGTGATAACAAGGATTGAACACAGGACCTAATGCTTGCCAAGTGGACCAAAATATATTCCTTCATGTGCATGAAATTTTCAATATAAAAAGTTGACTCATTGTACAGTAATAAATATATTGAATTACAGTTCTAAAATATGACTATCACAGATACATAATATTTAACAAAAAGCAAGTCTCAGAAATTAATATAATTTATATAGTTAAAATATAACAAAAAATAATACTGTTCAATTTCTATATTATGTGTGGTAGAACTAGAGAACATAGTTATATGGATCCCTGTAACAATTATTAATGCTAGTAGAGACAACTCAAGAATAAACTATATTATTCTTTATATATTTTATACATTACTATGACACTCAAAATAAAGGCCTAATTGTTAAACACACAATTACACAAAAGAACACAGACTAAATTTCAAGAATTCTCTTTTAGTTAAATGAGTGATGGAGAGCAGAAATTTTTATCTTTAAAGAAAATTTTATTCTTTCATTTTTGCTTCCACATAATACAAAACAAATAGAGCTTGTTGCCTACTTGAGCTCTTCCCAGAGTTAAACTGTACATCTGATACTATTTGAAATATCAAAAGGAGCAAAAATATGGATTAAAACTAAAGATACACCATTTTATTGTAAGTCTTAATTAATAGAGAAGACTTTGATCTGTAAGCTCAATTTCCATTGCTAAAGCATATTTCCAGAATATAATGAATAATTTCTAAGATATACAGAGAAAATCACTGTTTTTCTAGTTCGCACATCAAGTGCACACGTTTTAATCTAGTCTGGAGAGGTACTTTGACAAGCAAGGCACTGGCTCACTTTCAGCGCCCCAGTATATTCCCAGCTGAATGTCATTCCAAAAATTGTTTTGTCTATAGTAGCTAAATTAATTTTTAATTCAAATTATAATCCCTCACGCTCTTCCAATTGTCTTTAGGATGTTTCATTTATCACAAACTATTTATAATAAAACCAATTTTATGTAATTCTAAGTAGTTCAATGAAATAATTTGTTCAAATATGAATTAAAGGTTGAATATCACTGGAATTTAACATCACCATGCTACAGTACATTGATTTATAAAGAAATAACTTTATTCCTCTTAATTAATAATGATTGACAACCACAAATTTAAAATTTTATCAAATAAATTCAACTTGATTTTTGTTTATATCTAAAACCATTCCCATTACTTCTCAGTAGATACTATTATTGTTTTTAGTCAACTACATAAATTCCTTCTTTGTTAGACATGCACAACGGGTAAAAAAAAAATGAAAATAACATATTATTTAAATAAGCGTTGAAAATGCCAATATAGTTTTAATAGAAAATATATTCAAACAGCCATTGCCAGGAGCAAATAAAATAACTTACTATTCCTTGTATGTAGCTAAAGAATCATTTAAAAGAGATTTTTAAATTGTAAATCAAACATTGAGGACTCTGAACATTAGACTGAATGTAAAGAAATAAAACATTTTTTACAAAGATTACATTATTGAATCAAAAATTTACAGGCCAGGGAGTTAGCTCAGTGGTTCCAGTGCCTGTCTTGCAAGCACAAGGGCCCAGGTTAGATCCCTGTAACAACATAACAATACTGGGTGTGGAGACTCACACCCAGCAGCAACCAGTACCACATACCACAGTGCCAGGCATGGTGGCTCACGCCTGTAATCCCAGCACTCGGGAGGCAGAGGCAGGAGGATTGCTGTGATGTGAGTTTGAGGCTGAGCTCAGGGTCAGCCTGAATTACAAAAGTGAAATCATGTCTCAAAAAATAAATAAATAAATAAATAAAATTCACTTTGTCTTCCCTGAAATGTCTAAAAGTTCATTTATAACTATAAACATATTTGATATAATGTATGTAAATATACACTTACAAAGTTTTGTTTCCCTGATTACAATTTCTAGTAATATTACTAGTATTACAAAGTGTTGCTCAAACACATCATCCTTATAGTTCTAAAAATGGCATCTTTTTTCCCAATTGTTTTATAGAACAGGTCTATAAAATAATCTACTACTTATGATCTAATTAAACACTGCAACTTGTCAGGATGAAACACAATTTCTGCATTTCCAGACCTCCCTTGATTTTCTAATGCATATGACAGAAATATTACTTTGTGGTTTTTCTTAAACCAATATCTTTTTCTGAACCACATAATTAAGCAATACAAGTAGGAAGAAATGTAGCAAATTTTAGAACCTCTTCTTTGATCCATTTTATCAATACAAGATGATGCTATGCTTTGTTTAAAACTGCTAAAATTTTCCCATTTTTTACACATTAGAAAATTCAGTCATAGTATTCACTAATAGTGGAAGAGTCAGTTCATAACCAAATAGATAGGAAAAAAATCTGATACACAAACAGCTGCTCTTAAAATTTATTAATGTTTGGAGATCAAATGTGTTAAGGGCGTAGAACAACATGAAGGCAAAGTCTGTGAAAGAGTGAGTTAACTGTTAGAAGTGCTCACTAAGCAGAAGGACTCGAAAGAAGGCGCAATTTTAAATATATAATTTATTCTGATTCCCTAGAACTTTTAAAAGAGCTCTGTGACTAGCACTTGAATTCTTCCTCGCATTATACCCAGTCCTCAAAAAAATAGCCATGCAAAATTATACACCAAAAATAATGAAGGAGAACAACAGTTTTTCTAATTTAGCATCATCAGAATCAGAATGACATTACCCAGAAATAATGAAATTACACAGAAAAAAAAAAAAAAAGCAGAAGTGTAAAGGGCTGTAAAGCTATTTACCATAAGGACTAATATAACCTAGTGACTACTAAGACCACAATAAAAGAAAATATGAAGGGCTAGAGAAAAGTAATATTTAAAGTTTGTTAGGGAAAGGCAGGAGGAATACTCTGAGTTCAAGGCTCACCTCAGCTACATAGTGAGTTCAGGACCAGCCTGAACTACAAAGCAAGACCCTGTCTAAAAAAAACACACACACACTTAAAAGATTGTTTATACAGGAGCAAAAAATAAACTTCAGGGAAGACACTAAAGAGCGACAAAACCATGATTTGTTAAATAGAAGGTGACTTAAAAAGCAAAACCCTCTTTTATTTAATCCTACAAATAGCCATGAAATGGAGAGTTTAACACCTTCATTAAAAAGAATGGAAATGAAGTTTGAGGAAAAGTTATTAACTAGAGGTGTTTTAGTTAGTGCAAGCCAGATTCCCAATTTAGTTTTTATTAGCAGTATTTCAGACAATATATTCTACAGTTTAATTGGAAAAGGGGAGTTAATGAATATTGATAAACCTGATAATAAAGGAGATGATTATCTCTGATTTGCTGGTAAGAATTAGATTATTAAGTATTTTTCATTTCTGTTCTTCACTTGTGTTTAGGAAATTTAAAAAGAACAAAGAAGAAAAGTAGAATTGAAAGTTAGAATTGGAAAACAGAATAGTGTCTGTTGGACCTCAGTATTCAGTCATATAGTA
Organism: Petromus typicus; assembly: GCA_004026965.1. NCBI lineage: Eukaryota > Metazoa > Chordata > Mammalia > Rodentia > Petromuridae > Petromus > Petromus typicus. The sequence goes on from PVIR01004966.1 coordinate 9,595, forward strand.
ATGCATTCCAAATGTGTGTGTAGCGGTGAGTAGAAGTTTGGACTGTGTTGACCCTAAGACTAAAATACCGCATGGAAGGCCATAAACAATCATGAGTTTATGTTTTATTGAATGAGAGTACAAAGTGCTTGAATGGCTGCTAAAGGTCCCAAAGCAGAAAGCAGGTATCTCCTCTCCAGCGTGTTGCTCAATAAGACAAGCATGGAGAATGATTTTGTAAACTATAACAACCTTGGCCATTGGTCACAAATTAGCACTTTACAAAGTAGGATATTCTTTCTGCTTGGAGTAAGGCCTCAAATACTTGTTTAATGAGGGGGAATCCTGTTGTAAACAACAGTCTACATTGAATGAGAGAAGTGGCAGAGAGTATAGTTCCAAATGGAATCTACAATAATTTCATTAAAATACAGATGTTTGATTTTTTTAAAAAAATTAAGTGTTTATTAGCAGCAAACAAAAATAATAAACCAAAAACCTTAGTCAACTCAATGAGTTCAGATAAAATTGTTCATATCACCAAAATATTGTGAGATGTTAAACAGATGCATAGACAGATAGATGGATGATAGACAGGCAGGTAGATAGACAGACAGATAGGCAAGCAAAAGTACTGCATGGTAGACAAAGGGTATAATCCAAATGTTTGGACTTGAGTTTTCTACTCACACTTTATGAATGACTCTGTCTAGGGCTGTTACTCCATAGAAAGAAATACTAGGGATCAATGAGTAGATAGAGCAACACATACATAAAACTAAATCCTAACCTGTGAAAACCATTTTTATGACGATGAATAGTTGAGTATCCCATGTTGTCATCAAATAAACACGCAATTTAAAAAAAGAAATGAATGTTTCACTAGATCTCATGGTGAAGAATCGAACATTTACTAATGAAATATGAGAGAGAGAGAGAGAGAGAGAGAGATCTACATAGATGAGTTCATCATGTAGATCTATTTTGAGAGTTCTTTCAACCAGAAATTATAAAAAAAAGTCAGTTGCAACATACAGAAATCAGGGCAAAATATTTTTAACAGATACAGGAGAAGATAGGAGGAAACATTTAGGCTACTCTGCTTTTTGCAGTACCAGTGATCAAACTCAGGACTTTGTGCTTGCCAGTCAGATGCAGCATCACTGAGCTACAGCCCTGGCCCAAGGACACTCTTGAGGAGCTGAAATATTTCATGTGACTGAAGGTTAGTGAGATGGCGAATGAGGAGACTCGAAAAATTCAAAACTGTGCAGGTTTCCAGGGCTCTGTAATTGAAAAAATTCAAGTATGGGAATCAGGGGGCTTATTTAAAGTCAAATCAGACCCAAATTATATTAGGTATAATACTAGATAGCATCAAGAACTATTTCTTACCTCTATTTGTGGCTCTGGAACATTATTCCCCCAAAAACCCTTTTCTGTGCCCTTTCACTCACTCTTCTCACAGCCAATGAGAGACTTGATTTCTGTCACGTACAATCTGCTTCACCTGCCCTGAAATTGCCCCAATTAAAACAGTATCTCCATCCTCCTTATTGCTTCCAGATAAATTATGTTTTTTAAATCAGTGGTGGCTGTCCCATAAATCAACAGTTTGCTTTTAAAAAAATTGATTCGTGTGATTCTTCATTGTATAAATATACTATTGTTTTTCAAACTCTCTTTCCCATTATCAATATTTGGGTTGTTTCTAGTTTGAAACAGCTGTGTCTATGTCTTTTACTATGCATTTATATGAGAACCTGCCAGATAATTTTCCAGAGTAGTTGTATAATCGCATACACTTACCATCTATGTATTGGAAATGGATTTGTTTCTAATTCCTGCCAACACTGGATGTTTAATCTTTAGCATTTTAGGCTGGGGATTTAGCTCAGTGGTTCCGGCACCTGTCTTGCAAGTGCAAGGACCTGGGTTCAATCCCCAGTAACCACATACAATACTGGGTATGGAGACTCATGCCCAGCAGCAATCAGTACCACAGTGTTGGGCATGGTGGCTCACGCCTGTAATCCCAGCACTCGGGAGGCAGAGGCAGGAGGATTGCTGTGATGTGAGTCCGAGGCTGAGCTCAGGGCCAGCCTGAACTACAAAGCAAGACCCTGTCTCAAAAAAAAAAAAAAAAAAAAATCTTTAAGATTTTAGTCATCAACACAGAGTGATCTCAATATCCTAAGTGTCTGAAAGGGTTGGAATTAGGCTTAGGGATATCTAAAAGGGTTGATCTACCTATTTATGTTAGCCTGCATCACTACCACAAATATGAAAAGTGATCATCTAACAAAAAGTTCATTTGAGATCACAGTTTTAAAAGTTTTAGTCCATGTTAGACTGGCCAAATTGCTTTGGACCTGTAGCAAAGTAACCACACGGTGGAGTAACACTGTTCATCTCATGACCAGGAAAATGAAAGAGAAGGAACTGGAATTCCATAGTCCCTCTACCTCCAAGGCCTTAAAGATCTATCATTAAGCACCAGTAGCTAAAGACTTAGCATAGCATAACTCACCGTTCATAAAATCTGTCCATATTTCATAATGTCTCTTCCCAGTGTATTTAAGCATGTGTTTATTTATCTAAATACAAGATATTTGCAATAGCAGTTTCACTTCCTCACTCTCAAATCCTTACAAATGTTTTAAAATATTTTCTATCTGTGTTTGTAATAAACTTAACTCAATGTCATTTTTGTTTAAGTAGTCAGTTACCCTTAAAGGAGTTTAGAAAAGAAATATTTGAAATATTGATCCCTGTGAGTACCATTGCCGGCGTTTTATATTCCTCTTTGTAGATCTGGCAACATTTTCCTTAAACCTGAAAAAAACCTTTCAGCATTTCTTTTTTGTAATGCAAATCCTAAACACAAATTTTCTCTGCTTCTATTTACATTTAAGTGTGTTTATTTTGCTCTTAGTTTTGAAGTGAACTTTTACTGTGCACACAAACTGAATTAGAGTGTTTGGTTTTCTTTTCCCACTGTCAGGCAATTTCCTTTGTCTTCTGGTATCCACCGTTTCTGATGTGCTTTTGATTTTCCTAGTGCATTCTACTGAAGTTTCTTTTTTACTAAATATAGAACCCTAAGCAGGTAATCGTGTTAGTCTTTTGATACAGTAACCAATTACTACATGTCTATGAGCTTGAAAAAATACTAACTTATGATCTTATTTATAAAGGGTCATAAATTTGACACAGGCCTTACTCGGCTAAAATTGAGGGGTTGGTAGGAGTCTGGGCTCTTTTGTAGCCACAAAGGGAGATTCTACTTCCTTCTCTCTCTGGTTTCTAGAGCCACCTGCATTCTGGCCTGAGGTTCCTTTTCTCTATCTTCAAAGCTAACAGTTTCCAGTCCTGTCCCTTGGTGTCATATCTGCCTGATCCTCCATTCTGTCTCCCTCTTACTATAGTTGCTTCTTTCCTCAGTTATTGTTCGCACTTTGTTTTGCTCTGTTATCACTTTGGCCCTGCTGGATAATATCCAAGATAATTTATCTGTTTTAATGTTAGTGAATCACCAATATTAATTCCATGTGCCACAATTGTTTACTCTGCCAGATAGCCTAACACATTCACAAATTATGGGCATCAGAACAGAAACATCTTTGGAGAGCAGTATTCTTTTCACTGTAGTGTAAAATCTGTCAAAGTCTACCTTTGTTCACTATTGTAATTTAAATGAACTACAAAGCCTTTGCTCCCATTTATTTCCCTTTACCATCTCCAATTTACAATATTTTCCACACACATTAAATCACATTATGCTGGGTTGTATTTTTACTGAAATCATCAAATATTATTTAGAAAACTCAAAAGAAAAAGAAAGTTTCCAATATAAATCCTACTGTCACTTCTAGCATTCTTTCTTCTTTTGTAATGTCTCATGATTCATCCTTCTTTCATTTGCTTTCTGTTCATCATTCTGTTGCTGAATTTTTAGGTTTTCACTCATCTGAGATTGCTTTGATTTTCTTTCTCCTACTAGTGATAATTTCACTGAATACAGAACTGTGGTTGACAGTTCTCTGGCCCCAAATCATTACACTTTTCTTTTAATCAACTCAAGGATATCTCTAAAAGCGCTGCACAACTCATTAGACCAAAAATATTTTACAAGAGCGTGCAAGTCAACAGTCAACTATTTGCATTCACTTCAAGAACACCCATGAAACATGCAGGACAACCAGAGGTGCATTCGAGAAATGTCCTTTGCTGGGAGAGATGTACATCATTCCATCCAGACAGCAACAGAGCTCAGATATGTGACCAGACCCAACAACACTCTGGCTACACACCGAGGTTCAGCAACTTAAAAGAGTGCTCAATTTTTACTACACATGCTTTAAAATGCACAGATTAGGTTAATGATTTTGATGAAGCATCTTTGGTCATTCAAAATATCCAGTTGACCCCAGCATGTGAGATGCTCTGATACTTACAGAGCCCCTACTTACATTAACTGGTATATGTACTCTCTTTGATACTCTGAAACCATCTGATTTTTCTCAGTCAAAAAAGACATTGTATAGAAGAAGCTGATATTCCAGGAAAGGATAAACTATAATGTGTGGTCTAGGAATAAGTGCATCATGAAATAAAAGCAAAGGAAAATAAAAATAAAACAACAGTGAAAGCAAATCATATGATTTCCTTTTGAAAGTCACTGTTTCTTATAAAAACCCACTGTCATTTGAATTTTTTTTCTGTATAAATATACACAATGGTCTTTTCTGCTTTAAAATGTTTCTTATACTTTAGTTTATTAAGGTTGATGCTGATATATCAGTGTAAATTTATTTGATGATGTTTATGATGTTTGGTTTACAATCAGCTTCTTTATTCTGTAAATTGATAATTTTTGCCAAATTTGAATAATTTCATGTTAGCTTCATTTTTTTTCTTTCCTGGACATAATATAATTAAAGTTATGATTTTCTTTTTCTTTTTTCCTTTTGCTCACTCTTTTTTCATTTCTGTTAATACCATATGTTTCTGGTCTATTTATTCTCTCCATCCATTTTTCTCTCAGGTGTTCAGATTGAATAATTTATATTGCTTTATCTTCAAATTCATTGATCTTTTCTTCTGTCTTCCTGTTTCCCTTGATCTGAATTTGTTTTTTCTATTTAAGTAATTATACTTTTCAATTTTATAATGTCTATTTGGCTCTGCACCTTTTCTTTCTTTCCTGCAATGTTTTATTTTGTTACTGAGTCTCCCCATTTTTGCTTGTTCCAGTTAAAAGTGTATTAAAATAAATTTATAATAAGTGTTTTGAATCTATGTCAGAAAATTATGACATCTGTGTCACCTTTATGTTGACATCTATGGCAGGATAATAAAGGTTGTAAAATATATCTGTACTTTAACATTGAGTCTACAATCAGGTTGATCTCATTGTAAAGTTCTTCTAAATGTGACTAAATTATAGATTTTAAAATGGGGAGTTTACTAAATACTATCTCATGCATCCTTATAACAGGAGAACAAAAGGACCACTAGAATAGAAGACAGTATATGACCAGCAGAGAATCCCTTCTTTAATCCTTTTCAAGTCAAATTCAGGATCAGAAACCAAGTTCCACTCGTAATTGAGAAAGATGTGACTTCTCATAGTGGTCACGAGTGGGAGTTCTGGCAGCTCATCCACAATCTCTCCATATGTTTCACCATTGTTGCTCCCCACAAGCCCTCCACTGACATTGCAAGACTGCCAGAGTTATTAGTCCTGAGTGACAGTGAAAATTTGGACTTTCTACTAGGCCTGTCTGACAACACCCGATGGGGAGAGGAAGAGACAACTGCTACTGTAAGGTGAGCGAGGAATTTCTGGCTGTCCATTGGTGTCTACACACAGTGAAGGAGAGGTGGCTCCTTATTTTCTAATGAAGGTTCTGCTCTCTATTCAGATGTCTCCATCACCACTGAGGAACAGTGTAGCTCCATTTCTGCACTCTGGCAAAGCAAAGACACTCAGAATCATACTTGGCTTTTGTTATTGGAGGTGAAGTGTGTTGCAGGAGCTTCTTTCTGGGTTTACAGACATAACAGAGTGCTTATTATCCGAAGTACTGTGCCTCATTATCCCCTCCTCTCCTAGTCCTTTCCCTAGAAAGAGAAAACTTTGTGGTTTGTTGTTTCTTGGACAATTTGTTGGCTTTCTCAGTTTGTCTGCTTCTCTAGTGTCCAAGATGGGTTATGTTAGCAGGAAAAAAGAAAGAAAGAAAGAAAGAAAGAAAGAAAGAAAGAAAGAAAGAAAACCCAAGGAACTTGCTTCTAGGCCCCCTCATGTACTGCCAGTTCTAGACAACTTCCTTTCTTCCCTCTGCCTTCCAGAGTCTCCTGAATTTGGTTACTGTATACACAATTGTGTCCATATAAACATGTGCCTATATACAAGTTTATACACTTAAAAACATGAACATATAAAATAATTACTTGTGGTTAGTAGGAGCAGCAAATACAGAGGTATTTCTGCATTTCTAGAAGTGCCTCTATACTTTTTAAAAACCATGCAACCTGTATAAATTAAAAGCATATTTCCACTAAATCACATTTCTAATAAGATGAGATTGTTCATTTCCCTAATCTTCTGTCTTTGTAACTATGCTTGGCACCTGGTACTTTATCTCACCTTGTAATTGCTTGTCCACCATTACTGATGACTAGCCCAAGTGATGGCCAATGAGAACAAGTTGTCAAATCCATAGACCTTCCAGAAACTTACCTCAAGCTACAAGTAAAAAAAGTAAGATGAAACAAGTGTGGAGAAAGTTAGAGAGAGAAAAAAGTGAAGGGAGGGAAGAAATGAGAGAGGGGAAGGGAGGAAAGAAGAACAGAGAAGGAGAGAGACAGAAACAGAATAAAGGGCTATAGAAAATAAAAACAATGCCATAAATATATATTAAAGTCTCAGCCAAGCAAAATTTCTTATTAGGCCCATGTACAGCTGAGAGATCTGAAGCCCTGGCATCTCATCATTATTCAGGGAATGGTTTGGTATTAGATATTCTACTTGGCTGAACTCTATGTTATTGTCAACATCTCACTGGTTTTGACCTTAAAAATGGCATTTTCATATGATTTCATTCAACATCCTCAGAGTCACTATTATTTTCTAAAGGCTAGGGAAAAAAAGAACTAGTCATTAGAGAGTAGAGACTTAAAAATAGGAAACTGGGGGAGGGACTGTCAGGCTGCCCCAGTCTCATTTGTAGGGAGTCTCTGAGGTTCCCATCTAACTGTTATCCCCATGAATTCTTTCTGTATTTTTATGATCAAACCACTTTGCTATTTAGAGTTTCTTTCACTTTGCCACAAACAGAATGCTAATTAACAGGAAGAAAAGCTAAATGAAGAGAAAATTTTATAAACAGAAGTAAAATTGACACTAGAATAGTTTTCTTTTCCAGACTAGACATCATGAGTAGAGTGTAATATGTCTCAGAAAACGTGAGCAAAAAGGAAGAAAAGAGAAGAGTAACTATGTAAGATCAAGGCAGAAAGACGACTGAAAGTTTAAAGAGTGGAAGCTTGCTGAGAAAACTTCCCAAGCAAATCAGACTACTTGGTTCCTCAAATGGCTTATCCTTAAGGAAGTCCTCAGCATTTGTAATATCAATCATTTAAAACATTTTAATTTCCTTTGCCATCATGCTATTTTCTTCATTGAGACCATCAGCTAAATGCTGCTTGGTGCAAAAGACTATCCCACACTTGCCAAATAAAACAGATAGGCCATTAACTTAAAAGGATTTAAAATAGTAGATGAATATAATTAAGTATTGTAATATTTCCCTCAAACAATACCTCAATTTTTCAAATAATTTGGCAAATAGCTACCCTTGTAGCTATAAATTAAAACATTATGCTTTGCCCCTCAGAACTTGTTAGAATAATATTTAGCAACTTGGGGGTGGCGGTGTAGCTTAGTGGTAGAGAGTTTACTTGGCAGGGAGAAGGCCCTGAGTTCAATTGCTAGCGCCACATAAAATAAAATAACACAACCATTAGGAAAGATGTTGAGTAACTCATTGGAATAGTGTACAGAATTTGTAGTCAGCAAATCCAAATTTAAGTTCTAGCCTGTATAGTATTCCCTTCTAAAGCTAGCAAAAAATATATCTTAAAGTAAGCAATACTGCTTAATATCCACATATTTACTCTCAAAGTTTTGAGGGGTGAACAGATAAGTATGTAATTTTTTCTAACTAAATCGAAAACAAGAATTTTTAAAAAACTAAAATGAGAATGCATTCAGATACAGGCTATTCTAAGGCTGCATAATCAAGGGCTTCTCTACATTTAATTTACCTTGGAAGATAGATATAATTGCTAGGTTTCTATTGGGCATGAAAGAAGGGAAGTAAAATGAATAAAATTTATATTGACATTATAGTAATATGATCTCATAGTCCCACCAAAAATGTCATTCAAAATTAAAGTTCATTTGCTAAAACTCCTGAGTCCTATAAGACTACTTCTCCATAAATTCAAACTTGTGACCCCAAAGAGGTCCAATTATTGAGAACCTCAAGCAGACAAGCGTTTGTCATTATTTTTAAGACTTAAAAGTCCCAATAGGTGACAAATTTTTGTTATGACTTCTAATTGACTTATGTTTCATGTAGATGTCATAACTTATTTAAATAACTTAAAATCTCATTGCCAAGCAACTTTCTTAATTTCTTAAAAATTTAACCATGTTTCATTAAAGTAATAAGAAATTAACAATAGTTAATACACCGTGTTTCACTGTCTTCAAAGTAGTTTCTCACAAAACGAGACATAAAAAACAAGAAACAAACATAACAACATAAAACTTTCTTTTTAACACACTATGATAAACTAGTAGTATAAACGAGACAGATCTTTTAGGATAATTTGCATTTATGTTCTTTGATCCATTATTTATTTTGACTCTGCTAGTGAAGCAGGAAGGGAGTATGCTGAGGAGAGGCCCCTTACAGAAAGATGCATCTTTCCACCCATATCATTGAGAGCTATGGGTTTCATTCTAATGCCAAGTGGAATGGAAGTTTCGTGGTTTGGGGTGGAGTGGTCTGTATGGAGACCCAGAATGTTCTGCGAAACCCCTGGAGCTGATGACGTCATCTTTCTGAGACAAACCGCCCCAGTCTTTGTGGTGTCAAACCAAGTTGTGATTATAATGCCTAAGGTGGCCAGAGGATACATGACACAAGGCTAAGGAGCCGTTTTTAGGGCCTAGTTACACCTTGAGAATCACTATAAGAAAAACGCCTTTGAGGATATCCTCATAAGTGAAATAAATAGGGCACAGATAGGTACATATCGCATCTTTTCTCTGGTATGAGAAAGTAAAGATGTAAATGAGTCCTAGCATTGTATGTTATATATTGTGAAATAGAAAATGCTCAATGTAAAATAGGGTGAAAGGGGAAAATGTTGAGATTGTAACAAAAAGTAAGGAAGCAAATTTTATGTATATGGGGGGGTGGTAGGGTGGGTAGGGCTATGGGAAAAAATGAGAATTAAGTTGTGTCTTATACTGGTACAAATCCCCATTATGGAGTGCAATCATGATGTGTATATTTAATGTACCAATAAAGATTAAAAAAAAAAAAGAAAAAGAAAAACGCCTTGCAAAGATCTAAGACAGGGGGTCTAAGACATGAGGTAGTATCTAGATGAGAACCCACAAGGGACTAATTGACCTGCGCCATCTTTCTGAGATTTTTTTTTCAATGATTTTTTTTTATTGGTACATTAAATATACACATCATGATTGCACTCCATAATGGGGATTTGTACCAGTATAAGACACAACTTAATTCTCATTTTTTCCCATAGCCCTACCCACCCTACCACCCCCCCATATACATAAAATTTGTTTCCTTACTTTTTTTGTTTCTGAGATTTTTAAGCAGATAACTTACATCAGTACCGAGCCAGGAGTGAAGGTTGAAATCACTATTGCAGATGCCTAAGGCAACTGTATTAATAAAATGATAGTTAATTGTTCAAAAAACCCAAAAGAAATATGGTCTATAAATTAACATGCTGCACTGAGCATCGGTTATACACACAGAAACCAATGGCTCCCATTGCCAAGCAGTGGAAACTTCTGGGCTGCAGTGTTCCTTGCAAGGTCAATAGTGCAGGGACATTTTGGACATTGTATCCCCAGAGGACCAGCTTGTAAATCACATTAGAGATACGCTGCTGGCCAGAGGCAAGGCGGGGCGGGAGGGTGGATTTTAAGGGCAGATAAATGAGAAGCAGAAATGTGCTAAATTTTAGAGACCAGATGGAAAGAATGAGTCTTAACTGGTCCTCTCAGTGGGCAATAGGAAGAAAGAGGGCTACGGATGTGCTAACTTGCTGTTGGGCAAAGCAAAAACGCCTGAGGTGAAGTGTTTACCCAGAGAACTAGGTGGAGAGTGGGAAACAGATGAGCCCTGCGAAACTCTAATTGCTTGTACCCATGTGTCTGAGTGATTAAACCAACGACTGCCACTCATTCAGGGCTTTATATTGAAGGGAGACATCTGCCCTCAGGCTCCCAGATTTTAACCTGCTCCTGTGTCTTTATTGTTATTATTTTTTTTAAATCTGTGTCACTCCTCAGTGGAGTTCAAGCTCAACTCACAGACTGGTTCCTACACTGATTTGTAATTGTTGGGTTAATACTCTCTTTGTACCCAGATCACCTTTGGCCTGTTAGAGGCATAGCTATGTCTCCCCTGTCATCTGCAACTTCCCCAGTGCTGTCGGACGGATAGAGCAAAATTTATTTCCAGGAATAAGATAGTTCGATGAGCCCTTTTAACTCTATCTCCTGAATGTAAAATTGCTTTCCAACCTGATCTGATGGCTTATATTATGTCTAGTGTTTACTTTTTTTAAAGGAAATTTTCTATAATAAATTCAAACAGTAGCTTGGGTGTAGAATTTTGTGAAATATAAATTAATTTTGAGGAAGTCAAATTCTACAAGATGAAGCATTTCCATTTAAGTTTTGTGAAAGATTAAGTCACCACTAACGCAATGTGGATGGCTCAACGAAACAGTTTGAATTTAGATGTTGGAAAACAGTGAGATAAATGGTTTTACATTCATCCCATTTGCATATATATGTGGGTAAAGATAGGAGTGAAGATCAAATATCTGAACTCTGAAATCGCATTTCACTACAACAATCTAGAGACAAATATACTTCCATAGATTAATCAGTTTCTTTCACCACATGTAGATAAACTGGTGTTTAATAAAGTAATAAAGTAATAAACTTTATTCCATCCCCTCCAATTTTAGGAGGAAAAACAATGTTTCAAAAATATATATAATCAATTAGATGTTAGCTGCAAAATGAAATTATCTCCTTCTCACGTCAAATTTTAGAAATCTTATGCACTGGCATATACATTCCTCTTTGTTTTATTCAGAATTCGGTGGATAAACAGAACTAACAGGAATGAATTCATTACATCGCCTTACACTATCCGCTGTTGAACAGTGTGGCGGTGGTCCTCATCTGGAGAGCTGGGAAGCCAGGAGCAGCTAAGTCTCTATTCTGAAGCCAGTGATGCAGCTTCAGTCTAACATAAAGATCCAGGAGTCCCTCGGGGAATGTCTGCTCCAAGCCCATATTGAAAGGCTGAAGAATCTGGAGTCTAAGGTTGTGGATAAACAGCAGAGTCCAATGTGCGCATGCGCACATCAGCAAGCTTCCCCCTGTGACATTCTTTGCTCTTTTCAGAATGCTAACCTATGGCTTATGGCTCCTACCTTCAAGGTCAGTTTTCCTTCCTCAGTCTGCTGGCCTACATGCCTCTTTTCTCCTGATACACCCTCCCCCCTCCACACACAGCAGTGTGTTGTACTAGTCTTTTAGGCAGCTCTCAAACCAGACAAATTGACAACAAACCCCAATTACCACAATGTTGAATTTAAATCCAATGACAAAACTACAAAAACACACTAAGATATTTTCAAAAAAAATACACTAATAGTTTGAACAATAACTTAAAAAGTATTATGATGTGAGGTGCAAACTAGTAATGATAACACTTGTGAAGGCAATGAATAGTTAATTTCAAATCTTTTATAGAGCTTACAGGTTTAAGAATAACTTCTCAATATTTCTAGCATCTTCACCCTCACTATTCTTCTCCTTCCTCACCTCTCAAACCCCTCTCAAGTAAAGAGACAATTAACAGCTTTGGTTACTAAATTTTAAAAAATAGTTTTTCAAGAATTATTCTAATAGTGATCAGGAGATTGGCCTTGATGGCAAATGAAAAAATGCTCCCTTACATGAGATGATTGTTTTCTAACGAATTTATGTATTCCCTCTCCTAGAGATATTGGAGCTACTAAAATTGTATATTAAAATATAATACTATATACAAAAAACACCTTAGCATTCTTCTTCCTCAGCAATTGTTTCATAAACATTTACAGAGCATCTTAGATGCAAAGTATTGTTAAATACTAAAATGAGTTCTTAGCAAAAGAAAAAAAATATGATCAAAGGGAATATCTGATGGATTATGCACTCAAGTCTTTGGACAAGCATAATTTTAGGTCCCATTGAAATGTTAAAACTCACCAGCCACCACACCATTTTACCAATTGTCTTCCCATTGCAGGTGTGATTTGAACCAATTTGATCAAATTTAGATGGTGCGAGCCTTAAGAAAGAATTAACGAAATCAAGTGAAACTCTAACATTATTCCTAGGACAACCTAGAGGTATACAGAGTTATAGCCTAAGTAATCACCAAAGAAAGCTACACAGAATGGTAAACAATTTTCTTATGAGAGAAATGAAATTTATATTTTTGATTCAAAAAGCCATGAGTATATTTCCATATATTTTAATTTTCTAGTCCTATTGCCTGCCCTGTCATCAATGCATACGGCAATTTAGGCAAATCTCTCATTTCAAGAACTCTTCCTGAAACATCTGCCACATTACCTAGCAACATGATCACCATGTTTATATCTATCCGAGAGCAAACGGTTAGCATCTGTTTTGGACACAGCAGGAAAGAAAATAGATAAATCTTGATTATGATCAACACTGACACACAAGCATAGGCAGACCCAAACATATTTCACAAGTCAGCATCAGGGTATTGTTTTTCTTCACATTTGTGCGTGTACTGTGAGTGGTAAAATATGCATAGGATGCGCAGAAATTAAGAAGACGATAACCAAATTAAGGCATTAAATCCACAGTCTTCAAATTAGATATAAAAGCCTATATAAAATCATAAGAACTTTTAAATCAGTCCTAAAGGAAAAAGACAAACAGCCTGGTAGGCAGGTTACCAATTGCTTACAAATAAGCTGCTGAGTACTTTCAAACTGCCAAAGGCCTAAATAATTATATATGAGACTACAGGCTGTTTTTCTGCCACAGTCAAAGCTTACTTAAAGACATCCCCATTCAGTATTATCAGGCCATAGCAGCACAACTTCCTGCCTTTCTATGATTCTGCTGCAATATATTAAACATCTGTGAAAAGCTTTGTGTGACTCAGATGGACATGTCAGATAGCACAGCTGGGTGAGTTTAGTACCTCTACTGATGGTTGCAACCAAGTCTTCAGTCCTGGTTTGGGAAATAGCAAGGTCATGCTGAGTTAATTGCCAGCCAAGGTGAGCTTGACTCCAGCTAAACTCTTTCCCTCTGAATTACCAGTTTGTTCTTCTTAACAAGATATTCTAGTGTGTCCCTTTTGCAGCCTTGCCTACCACACCTGCTATCACCAGGGTTCCTCAAGGCATAACCTGATTCCCCACTTCCCACTCTTATAATGAACAAGTCCTGGATATCTTTGGGGCCTTTTGTCTTTGCTGCCCAGTGCCACTTGGACCAGCCTTGACCTAGCTTTCTCCCTAAATTCTGTCTTATCTTTTGTTCTTTTTAGCTTGTGTTTTATGCCTCGCAGAAGATCCAGACTCATGGCTGGCATCTCCAGAACGGATCTCAATTCTCACTAACTCCTTTGTTTATCACTTTTTCTACTAAGGATGCCACTAGAATGCTAAGTCCTTTGCACTAGTAGAAGGAGCTGATTTTATTTTTGTCACCCTTTACTTTTGGTTTCTAGTGAGTAGTCTTTTAAAGATGATCACTAATATTTCCTTCTCTCTGTGATATAGTATTGTTCTACCTGTCACAAAAGAGAAGATCCTTCTACTCCCCTTGAATTGGACTGGCCTCATAGACTGGCCTTATTAACAGAACACAGCAGAAGTGATGATTACTACGTCTAGGCCAACCATTGAAGAGGACTCACAAGATTTATTTTCTCTTTGGATTCACCCTGCAGAAACGTGCATTATGCTACTGAATGAGGGGAGACCAGACGAAGAGAGAAGCCACAGAGAGAGGAAATAAGCTACCAAATATACCAACAAGTTCTTAGGCTTTTGGCACACCTGCAAGATAGATGCAGGTGACTGACTGATCTTAGTCAATGTCACATTGAGGATCCATCCTGTATCCCAGAATATCATATCTTGATAAAGAACTGAAACAAGTTTGTTCCAAATCAGTAATTTCTGGACAAGGTGGTGATGTTTTACAAAGCAATAAATAATGAAAATATACACATATGGGCCAAGAAGAAGCCAATATTTATTATGAGGGGACGCAAGACTTTACTCTACTCCAAGAAGCAAAATAAGTATGCATTTAATTCTTGAAAGGGTAAAGACAAGAAATTTGAATAACAAAAAACACACTGCCAAGGCCCACATATATCTAAAACAGACATGGGAATGCTCAGGTAGGTAAGAGAATAAGTGTCTTCACTTTACTGTGATCAAGTTACCCTTGTATTCTCATGCTCCAGAAAAAAATATCAGTATTTTCAAATTTTCAAGTTTTCTTCTTCAAAGGAACTATATTAATATACACTGTCAGTGCCATGATTTTCTGAGGATGACACATATTCACAAACAAAATTCCTTTCCTACTAAGATATTTCTCTCAGGATTCTTTGCTTGTAGAAATGAAAAGCTTAGAAGTGTGGCAATCAGTCATTGCTACCTCAAGCATCTTATTCTGTTTGTATTATTATTAAAATATCTTATGAGAAAACTAAATGTTAATGCTTCATAGGTAGGTGGGATTGGTAGTCACTACTACTTCAATCCACCCAACATCTTACCTTTGTTAATACGTCTCTTATTCTCATACTTCTATATATAAAACAAAATCTCCTCACTGTGTTCAGTGAGATCTGTTTCAGTCATCAGCTTTGTTGTTTGCCTGCCTCATCAGTTTTTTTTAGCCATGACACATTTCACACAGAAATAATGATAGTAATAGCAAAACATAGGAATGAGGAGAAAAACTTAGGCCAAAATGCTGAGATCTGGGTACTCAGTGTCTTCTAAAATTAGGACAAACCAGAGAAAACAGCTTTCATTTCTGTCTTTATTATGAGCCTTACACGGAGTATTAAGTGACAGTAGTCTGACACTCCTAGCAAAAGAATATGTATGTAGAGTGATCCCCACTTGTAGAGCATACATGTTGAAAGCAGACTTAAGCAAAATAATCACACATCATACCAGCCCTTCACACTGAACAAAAGACTCAGTATGGCACCACTGGAGAATTATTGTGCAAAAATATATTAAATAAGCTATAAAATAAAGAAATTAATCCACTAATCAATGTGATTAGGAAGTTTTTTTTTAGGAAATTACATTGAAGACACTTGCCCACTTGTACATTAATCCAGTAACTCTTTGGTTTACTACACAATTTAAAATTTCATATTCTTTTATTTCAATTATTTTAAAAAATATTACCTATTAATATAACTGAAAACACACACACACACACACACACACACACACATATAGGCACTTGTGGTATAGAACTTCACAATTCTAGTCATTTTTTACTAGATACCACAACATAATTGATAAATAGAACTGCCAGATATAAATGCCAAACTGTAATTTCAGAGTGAATGAAAATATTCTCTAGGTAATAGATTTATCTTTAAATGTCTATTTGATCTTTTTTTTTTTCAGGTAAGATTGTAAGAAAGAACAAGATGATAAAATAAAAGTCAGTCCAGCTGAAGTTTTTAAAATGTTAGTTTTAGATTCTGACCTTTTTGGTAGGATATAATTCATAATATGAATTTTGTTTTCTTATATAATCAAAGCTGTAAAACTTGCACACAAAATTCTAGAAGTATTTGACATTGATAATTTCCCAGAGGGTATAGATATATACAGAATAAATTAAGGGTAAAATATCTCCCAAGAGCTTTAAAGATCTTAAAGTTAGGTTCTGTGGTTATGAAATTTTCATTGCAATTTGACATCAGTTAAGCTCCTAAGGAGGTACGTTAAAATGAGTACCCTAAAAAGTGCGTGAATTCTGTGCCTTGTTCTAAATTCTCACAGCAGATGTGTCCTAGGAGGTTTCCTTCCCCAAGAAATGCTTGACTGCCCCAAGAATTTTAACTAAGCTATGTCTTTCATCTCTCTCTGTGAGGTACAACAGAAGCCACTCTGAGGACCATTGAGAGCCCAAGAATTTTGGAGCAATTCTCAGCTCACCTGTCCTGAATGTGCTTCAAAAATAAGCTCAAGATGAATTAAAGACTCAGGCAAATGACAATACACTATAAAACTGCTTCAAGAAAACATATCTTGGTCTTGATCTTGGCAATAATTTCTTGTATAGGAGAAAAAAATGCACAAGGAGGCAGTAACAAAATTAGATTTGTGGGGATTCCATCAAATTAAAAAATTTCTGTATAGCAAAAGAAGTAAGCAACAGAATGCAAAGGAAAACCATGGAATAGAGAAGGTATTTTCAGGTCATACATCTGATATGACGTTAACATCCAAATGGTTTAAAGCATTCTTATAAGGCAATAGTAAATAGCCCAATTAAAACTTGGACAAAGGACCTGAAGAAATATTTCTCCAAAGAAGAAACATTAACCAAAAGGTATATGAAAGGACAGTAATCATAAGGGGAATGCAAGTCAAAATCTCAATGAGGTATCACTTGCTACCCATAAGAACAGCTATTAGTAAAAGAAAAAAAATAACAAATTCTGGTAAAAATGGGAACCCATCATACTGCTAATGGGAGTGTAAAATGGTGTGGTCAACAAAGAAAATAGGATGGGATTTCCTCAAAAAATTCAAAGTAGAATAGAAGATCCAGCAAGACCCAACAATCCCACTTATAGGTACACAGTCATCCCTTGGTGTGCAAAGTGGATTGGTCCCCAGACTCTCCTTGGATACCCAAAGCCATGGATGCTCAATACCTTTACACAAAATACCATGGTATTTGCAGATGGCCTACACACATTCTTCTGTGTACATCAGATTCCCTATCACGACTTACAATCCATGATGCACTATGATTCTATGGCAAGAGTCATACACTACATAATTTAGGGAATGGCAATTAAAAACTAAATGTGCACACATTCAGTACAGACATAATTTTTAAAAGACATTCTCTTTGAGGCTGGGTGAATCCATGATATGAAGCTTGTAGATGCTGAGGGCTGTGTACCCAAAAAAACTGAAGTCAAGATTTTAACAAGATATCTGTAGTCCCATCTGAAGTGTGTGTTCAAATAGCAGGAAAAAAATCAAATGCTTATTGATAGGTGAATAGGCTATTATATATAATAGTCTATATATATTACTCAGCTGTCAAAAAGAATAATTCAGCCATTTGTAACACACAACACAGATGTGTCCTGATAGCATAATGCTAATGAAAGAAACCAGTCACAGAAGGACACACACCGCTTGACTCCATGCGTATTACATACCTAAAATAGTCAAAGTCAGAGAAGCAGAGAACAGAGTGCAGTTACCAAGGGCTGGGGGGAAAGAAAATTTGGTTCAGTGGTGTAAAGTTCCAGTCATCTTAATGATCTGCATAGAACAAGCATAGAACCCACCACCAGTAATACTTCATTGCATCTTTAAAGACTGGTTAAGAAACCTGGTGAAATTTTGCATGAGGCACTTTTGGCACAACACCAACCAAATAAGTAGGCACAAGGGAAGTGCTAACAGCAGGGAGTCGTCTGTTACCTTGATTATGCTGATGAAGTCAACAACACATTTGTCAACACAAAAGTCAACAAATGTGCTTTATAAAAAGTGTGCAAAATGTTCTTTAGCCATTTTAAGGTAAAATGTGCATAATATTAATTTTGATAACTAGAAACAATCCTGCAACCACCCTCAAAATCAAGAGAAGTATGAGTTGCATTACTCTCCATTGTGCTTGTGCCACGATTGAGTCAACTATTCCCCACCCAAGGATCCAGAAAGCAGCTGCTTCATCTTCTTTCATATTGCTTCTGTGAGAGTATCATGCAAAAAGAACCACAGCAAGGTAGCCTCTTTATTCACCTTTCTTTCACTAAGATGTGTTTTGGTTTCACACAGATTATTACGTGTCCACTCCTTAATTCTAAGTAATGATATTCCATTACATAAATATTCCACAATTTGTTTATCTTTTCTATAATTAAGGAATTTGTGGTCTTCCTTCTTGGGCTATTAGTAATAAAATTACAGAATCTGTTACATACCTATTTTGGAATCAAAAGTTTTACCTTGTAACTAAGCACTTAGGAATGCATTTGCATAGTTAAAAAGAGGATTTTCCAATTGTTTTCCAAAGTGTATGCACCATTTTGCATTCCCACCCCAGAGTATCGATGAAGACTGAATATATTCTGAAAGGTTAAGGTCCACTGTGAGGTCTCTAGTTAGTAATACTGCATTAACAGTCAGAATTAGCAGGGAGAGTATAACTCTGTTATTGTCACCAACAGTAAGGAGTAACTACTTGTGGTGATGAAAGTACACTTTGGCTTGATTAAACATTTCACAACACATGTGTGTATGGGAACATCACACCATACTCCTTAAATCTATATAATTTTGTCACATACACCTCAATAAAGCTGAAAAATAAAAAGAACATAGCTTTTGCATCTAAATTTATTTATTCCTGTTTCATCACTCTTCACTTATTTGTGTAGAAAGAAGTTTCTATCACATTTTCTGTGCTGGCAAAAATCCCTTTAACATTTCATTCTGTAGTGTGTGTCCGCTGGCAAAGCATTTTCTCTTCTTGTTTATCTGGAAAAGTCCATCTACTGTTCATTTCTGAAGGACTGTTTTTTCTAGGAATTGCATTCTACGTTGACATTATTTTTTCTTTCAGCATTATAGTTTATTCCATTGTCTCTCTGCTTGCTGTAATGCTTATCTATTTCTTTCATGTTTTCTCTTTATTTCTGGTTGTCTTCACCTGTTTCATTTTTTATTTTCTTAGCAGCAATTTGAATAGTACAAATCTTCAGATTGTGTTTTTGTTTATTCTATCTGAATTGGTCGTTGAATTTGATCTTGGACTGTGGATTAATGTGTTATCATTAACTTTGGAAAACTCTTCACTTTTCATTCTCCAGATAACACTTCTCAGTTTTTTTTTCTGTGATTAAAATTTATTTTATGTTTAATCTTACAACATAGCTTTTGATGCTGTTTTTTGGGGGGTGGGGTTATTATCTCAGTTTGATTAACTTATTTTAACAGAACTTCAATTTGACTGCTGATTTTAGCCCTTGTGTTAAGTTTATTGAGGAGGCCATTGCAAGCTTTCTTCGTCCTTGTTCTTAGATGTGTCATTTTTATCTTCTCTGTGAAATTAGAATGCAGTGGGAGAGAGGGGCCACTAGACCAACAGAGCAGACACCAGAGTGAGTTGTCCCAGCCTGCTGGGGAAGGGAGGTCATGGGGAGCAAAGTGCAGAAACAGGAAGGGAGGAAGCAGCAGCCAAAGCAAGTGATGGAGTCAAGTACTTCTTCCCTTTCTTACTTCTACTCCTTTCCTTCTTTCTTGACTTTCTTAGTTTGTTCTGTCTCTCTGTCTCTTTCTCTCTCTGCTTATCTTGCTCAGCTCTCTTTCTGTTTCTTTTTACAAATAACTTTTTAGTGAGTATTTCTTTTTCATTAGCTGCAATCACTTTTCACCAATGTTTTAATGGTAAAGTGTTATGATATTTTGTTTTGCAGTACCTGGGGTTGAACTTGGCCACTTGTGCTAAATCTCCAGCCTTAAATTGTCTCTGCTTTTACTTCCAGTGACTGAAGGCTTTTGTTTCTAGGAAGGAATAGTCCAAATGGGCTCTGGGCTTCTCCAGCAGTGGCTGTTGTCCCTTCCACTGGCCCTGGCCCTTGAGAATCTAGTCTTTCACACCATTCTCGATCTGCTACGGTGACTAGTGATTTTTGTGGGCAACATCTTGGGAGTTTGATTCCTTTTTTATCTGTCTTTTAACCCCACAAATGTCCTTTGGTATATGTTAAGCATGTTGGCTGTATCCTCCTTACCAATTTTGAAGGTGTGCTTCAGGTAAGCAAGGGCATTCACATCATGTTTCCTTGAGCCACTTACCTACCTTACATTATAAATCAATGAATTGTCTGTGCCCTCGACTCAAGGACAAGTTCAAATATTTGTGGATTTTTAGACCGTTGAGAGTTCTTTTTGTTATGTTTAGTTATCTGCTCTTTTTAAAATATGTTTTTGTACTCTTATTTCTAACTAACCTTTTCAAGATGTTTAGTTTGAATATTTTTTCTGGTAGTTTGTTAATCATCACTTCTGAAGTGTCGATCATTGTAACTTGATTTTATTGCTTTCATGGTACCCCATTCTCCTACTTTATGATGCTTATAGCACATTGCAGAAGTGATCACTTTCACCGTACTTCCTGACAGCGTCTGGAAGATGAATCATCCCGGTGATCATTTCTATGAAGTCAAGGGTGTGGACACCACAGGTGGGTAAGTTCAGCCCTTCCCACCCCCCACCTGCCACACACCCACAGAAGGGCGTGGATCTGCTCTGGATGTTCTCAGGACATCAGACTTGTCCAAGGCAGTACTGGGAGGCAGAACCACATTTGGTGTTGACACCCACACACCAACTATGGAGATTCCCTTCCCGGCCTCTTTAATTTTCCTCAGCTGGCCCAAGGCAATCTACCCTCCTAATTATTTTGATGCTCTTAGGGCCTCTCTGGTGGTGCCCAGAAACTCTGGAGAAGTCACACAACACTTCATTTTCTCTTTACTTCATGAGAGAACTTAGTTACTGACAGAAGCTCCCTTTACAGTGTCCTATAAAAGGAGAGATGATATGAGTAGAGTATAACTTTTCTTCTAAACCTTTCCAGTGTATTGCTTCTTGTTTCTATGACCCATCTGGGTAATGTCAAGTTTCATCTGGATTCTAGGATGCTCATAAATATATTTTTGTCCATATAAAACACATTTTCATGAAGGAGAATATGAAGAGAAACTGAAAAATCCTATTCTGCCATCATATAGATGGTTATTGCTATTGCCACCATTCTTGTTGCCAAATGGTGGAAGCAATTCTTTCCAGCTTTCTACAATTTAACTGCAAGTTGAAGTCAAAACTTATACATGATAAATATTACTGTCCCAGTCCACTTGTTTGCCCAGCTAGAATGGCAGATCAGTTGATAGTATAGAATCAGAGTAACATGAAAACCATAGTAGTAATGTGAACAGAGGTAGTGTTATATATGAGATCATTTAAAACACTTATTATATGATATGAAGAGAAAATAATTTTTAAACAAATTATAAAAATCTGGAAAAGAGCCATAAAACCTTGGGTGAGCACATAAATAAGAATTGCAAGAAGCACTTGTAGGACAGGGGATTGTCCAGGGAGAGTCTGGAGAGATCAGCACCCAGACCCGTGGGAACGAATGCCTGGATGCCGGGAGCCTGACTCAAGCATCTCACCAACTCACTACTGGCTGCACCTGGTGCCTATGAAAAGTACAGTAGGCTGAATCTGCAAAGCAGGGGAAAAATAAAAACGAGCCAATTGCCACTGTTCACAGGAAGGCCCTCCCCCGGGATGATTTACAAGAAAAACAAATTGGTGCCAATTTTTTTTTCTTGTCACATGCTGTCTTCCCTTGTCACATGCTGGCTGTATATGCCAGTAACATATACATGCCAGTATATGTTACTGGCATTAAACAGTCTCCAGAATAGGAGAAATAAAATTTGAAGAATCCCAACCTCTGGATAATAAAGGCTCTAGAAGGTGTGTTTCCAGCCTAAAGAAATAGTTTAATAACTATGTCAGCAGGAATCTTATAATTTCAAGCAGCTAAATGAATTTTAAGTCGGAATTTCTAAATATTCTCCATTTTATAATCCATGCCTCAATAAGTCTTAATACCTAAATCACAAAATTTATTCATATAAATAAATTGACTTTTACAGAGCTGGCACTTTTAAAAATGTCTATTATCAAAGAAATGGGTGTCAGTTATAAAGTTACCATGAAGTGGTATTCTTATGGAGTACACACTAGCAACCCCAATGAAAGAGAAAAGTTTTAATACATTTTTGTTTTCCAAATATCAACTGAGCTAACACCTGCATTTAACTGATAGTTTCCATTTTGTTCTTTCAGTTATGAATTATTCCAGAATGATTTCTTTTAGCAATATTTACATATACATACTGTCTAAAATGTGGTATACATATGTACATCACTACAGAAAGAGAGGGTGAAAGAGATAATTATTATGAAGATTATTTCACAGGACCAATGGTGGCTAAGAACTTCTGTGATCTGACTTCCACAAATTGGAGACCAAGGAGATCCTACAGTATAGGGCTGAGCCTAAAGTCATGAGAAACAGGAGACACAGATGCATGTCTTAATCTAAGAGCTAAAGAAAAGCCATGTTTCAGTTTAGTAAGAGAGACAGAAAGCAAGTGGGGTGGATTCCTTCTTCCTTTTTGCTTTCTTCAGCAGTTTACACAATGTCAACTGGCATTTGGGAGAGTAATCGACTTGGCTAAATCCATCAGTTCAAATGCTGACATCACTCGGACACAAACCTACAGAAAAGCCCTGAAATTGTTTCATCTGGGAACACCACAACACAATCAAGTTGGCCTAAGCAATTAAACATCACCCCAAATTAATATATAACTTTTCAAATGAATTAATCTTGCATATAGAAGATGCTATCTTTTGCTACATTTGTTAAAATAGAGATGAAAATCTGTGACATAAAGAACAAAAAGTAAGTTTAAAATTGAAGAAAGATAATGCATTGTTAAAATAGACACGTTTATATTTCCAATAGAGTGTTCATACTAATAGCTGGGATTCTTATTGGTTTTGATTAAGTGAACAGATTTTATGATACATACTATATAATATGTAATTTAATGTCCAAGTATTATTAAAAACATAGTTATCAATAAATAGTAAACATCAAATGTCTGTTATTTGGAGTAGGTGCATGAATGAACTAGAAAAAAATAATTATATCAGCAAAAATCAATGAAACAATCTTCTCTTTTCTGGGAAATATTACAAGATCAAATAAATTATATTCATTACAAAGGTAGGTTAATCAGTGCATTTGTTTAAAGTATGATTTCCAACATAAAAGACCTAATTACATTGTATCTTCCCTGTAATGAATATCATTCTTTCTCTTTAACAGTCAATACTATTTACTATGGGACATTTACATCAAGATGAATACTAGAGAGCTTGGTGAACAGACTGATTGAAATACTGAGGGAAGTTGCATAGTTGTTAAACATTTCTAAATTTCTTATCTTGGTATAGATACAAAAGAGAAGACAGGTCTAATTTCTCGTGGATAAGAGAAAAATCACACCTTGAGAGAACAACTTAAATATTTACAACGTGTTAATACAATGGATCACCTTCATTATATAAATTCACAACATTTTTGAGAATAGAATATATGTCCTTGAAAGGAAGTGGATAAATTTAAAAATGTAGGCATCACACTTATGTTGAAAACTTAATTATAACGACACTCCTTTGAGACATTTGGTAAGACTCCCTAAAGTAATTGATCCAACTTTTCTTTGTTACTTTTATTTCATCTTAGAAATATATCCTCCTTTCCTTGAGACTTTTTTGATTCATTGAAAGCATAACCAGGAAATTGGGTTCTTCCACTGAAGACACTTATCAAATAGACTGTTTCAAATTGCTTTGGCTTGGAGACAGAGATAGTCAGTTTCAGCAAAAAATGCTATTTACTTTAAAAAGAAATATTCCTTTTCTAGTCCTGATCCAAATTCATTTCTCAGACTTAGGAAATGTATCCTTAATACAAAGTTGGCCCCACCATTTTACCTTTGCAATGTTTTTTAAAGATACTATACCAATATGTGTGCATATATGTGGTACTCAGAAATGTTTGGTCCTATCATTTGTCACCAAAAAGCTCTGAAGTGCAGTAAAGAGCTTTCTTATGAGTTTACATGCACATATACCTCATTTTTCTGTTTCTTATATAAATAAATCCTTGATACAAACTTGTGTAAATCATGTCTCTAAATTCATCTCAATAATAATCTGTCTCAAGCCAGGAACTTGCTAACAAATCATTTTATTCATGAAACAGGTGGCTCAGTAGGAAGAATATATATTTGAGTAGAATGATATATTGCTCTTTTTGCCAAGATGAATCTAATGAATATAAGAATTCATTAGAATATAAGAATTCATTCTTATATTTAACTGACAGAAGGAATTTTCCTTATTAGTTCTCTGCTTCCTTCAAGCAGGTTTTATTATTTTATTTTTGTTTAAAAAACATTTTTATCCAGGCTTTGTACTAGCCACAAGGGAGTGTTGATAAAAGTTACTCCTTGGTCATGATAATAATAATAGGAACCATTTTGAGTTTTTTCTTTAAATATTTCTCTCTCTCTGTTTTTTCTCTAGAACCACTACTAACAAGCTGATTTATATACTAATTTGATTTTCAAGTTTTATTACTATTTATCTCAGTTTCGTAAAAAGTTAAAAATTATTTTAATTCATTAAATGTAAAAGAATATCTACAACTTTCAAGAAAGGAGATTTTATAATTTTACTTCTGAAATAGCCCACTCTCTCTCTTTCTATCTCTTGCTACCTCTACACTATGGACACATTTTCATGTACAACTTTCTAATTAATTTTCAAATATGTGTTCCTCTAGACAGGCATTTTTTTTCATAGATGTAATATCTTTGGTTTATGCAAATAAGATTTGAGTTTTCTTTATTTTAATCACTTTATTAAAATATACAAAGTGCGTATATCTTAAATTTCTACTTTATAATATCAATAAATGTATATATTTGTAATTACTATGTCAGTCATAGCATAGAAAATTTCCACCATTGTAGAAAGTTCTTTCTTCACCTTAGGAAATTATTTTCCATGTTACAAACAAAGTACATAACTAATTTTTCCATCACATGAGTAGACTACAATGTGTTCTTGTACTTATCTAAAGATAACATTAGGTTCTTTCTAATTTCCATTAGACTCACTTTCAAGTATGCAGAAATTGAATTGCTGGCTCCTACAGTAGGTGAGTGAGTATTAAATTGTATTAGAAATTGAGAAACTTTTCCAAAGTATAGCACTTCACATTTATAACTGCAATGAACAAATCCTCCAACTGAACCACATTCTTGCAAACATTTTATGTTATCATTACCTTGCATTTTCATTTTCACAATTCCGGTGAACTCAAAGTAGTATCAATGGGTTTTTGTTTTTTCAATTGACAGATAAAATTGTATGTATTTATTATATATAAAATATTGCTTTGATGTCTATACACATTGCAGAATGACTAAATCTGTATAATTAACCCACGCATTTTCTCAGTGTTAGTCCTAACTTTCCTTAATGATCAATAAGCCTAAGCTCCTTTCAATATGGTTCTTATTCATCTACATAGTTTATTTTGTGAAATGAATATCCATGCCTTTCATATTCATTCAAAAAGTTTGGTTATTTGATTCTTTGATATATTACAGATATAAATCCTTTTATATACAGAACATGTGATCAAATAATACAGAAAATATTTAATTTTTAAAAAAACTTGAGTTAAGAGAGACATTGTTAATTCCTCCACATCTCATCTCCTAAAAAAAATGAATATTCTTTCTTGCTTTAAACACATTTATGTGATTTTCTTGCTACTTTCTAAAGAAGTTCTAGAAGTAATTTTTTGCGAGTGCCTTCAGTTGTGGTATCATGATTGTCTCAGTGACTTGAATAGATTCAAAATGTTTACCTTTGCTTATCATTCTGACTTTGGGGAAGAGCCAGAAATCACCAAGAACCAGAAACAAAGAATAAAGTGAATGAGGATGCACCATAATTTTTAAGAGGTTCCCTTTCCATCAAATGACATTAGAGGGGAGCAGCATTCACTCATTTTGTTTGCTTATTTGTTTGTTTCACCCATAAAGATTCAAGCTGATACTTCCAGAGCTGCTTTAGACAGGGGCAAGAATGAGAGAATAAGTACATCCACAGAAGAGGAAGAGTTTTGAGTGGTGTTCATACAATGTGTCTTTTCGTGTAACAACTTTAAAATTTAAACATTTATCATATATTTGGATAGCCCTTTCTATTTGTAGAAAATATTTTTCCACTTCCATCATTGCTTACTGCTTTTTCTGTCTGAACATTGAAGGGTAATTTTTCTGTTCATTGATCAAGTTTTTATACTTTTTAATGTCCTATTAAATATTTGCTTAACCTAAAGTCATAAAAGTATTCCATTCTTTTCTTCCTGTAGTTTAACATAAGGTTTTACTATTTTTATGATCTTTTTTAAAGTCTTTATCTTTATTCACTTTTATTGGTACATTTTATATATACAATATAATCACACTTGACATTGAGAATGTTTAAATTTTAAAATGTACTTTTAACTACCACACTTAGGTCCATATTTTTTCATTAATTTTTTGAAAACTTAGAATTGTAGTCATTTTTCCCATACTTATGTCCAGTTCTTCATTAGCTGATGTTAACACTTGTTTTGAAACATTGTTTAAAAAAGATTGACCATGTACTTGGCCAGTTTCTGGGTTCTTCGGTTTGTCCTGCTGACATGTCCTTATACTGATGCTCACAGCACTCTGCTATGACCTATGTACCTTTGTATGGGCTCTTTATTATACGTTATATAGTTATGCTTTTTCCAAGTTGACAGTTTCTGACTTGAAAGTGGATTGTGTAGTCCACATATATTTAATGTAATTTGGATGTAGTAAGGCTTGTTTTGTTTCTTTAATCTTGTATTTGCTATTCTTTTAATTGGATTAATGACTATTAAATAAAGTCATCTGATTGAATGTTGTCTTTTGATTTATATTTTGAATTAACGTTGACTTTTTAAAAGAAATCTCCTACAATCCGCTACAAAGCCTATTGTCAACTTTCCACTTCAGTTCTTGTACCTTATCTAGTATCTCTATTTCACTGCATTCTATAATTTTTATTTCCCTGCTAATATTTAATATAGTATTCACATATATTCATATACTTTTTACTGTCCTTGTGTTTATATTATTTTAAAATTTATCTGCTAGGTTTAATATTTGAATTTGTTTCTATTCCCTATATAATTTTTACCTTGGCAATGAGCCAAAATTTCTTATTTATTTGAATGCTTATGTTATTTAAATTATATTTTGGAAATAACTGGGCCATTAGATAGACTTCACTCTTCTCTTTTCCTGCAGAATGTTTATTTTTCCCTCTAGGCAACAAGTGACTGATTTCCCTGAACATGTGTAGACTTGGTTTTATGTTTTATCATGATGACTTTGCAGAAAATTCATGGTGATAGCCATGTTTCTTTAAGTGCGTAGCAGATTACACTTACTGTAGTTCTCAGGCTTCTAACCCCTACCTTCAAACCTCAAAAGGAAAACTACGCTTTACATGTGACCTTTCTGTACTATAATTAAAAGACTGTCTCCAAATGGAGAGCTGACATGAATGTAAGTCTTACACATGACTCCCCTTCAGTCAGAGATTGTGGTTAAACGCTCTGTTCGCCTGCTTGGGAAACTAGTCTCCTGTGAATTTATTACACAATCCATATACTAGAAAAGACGCATTGCTCTCATGTTGGGTCATTGTGGTGTTTACGTAGTTCTAAAATGGTCAAATGTATCCATTTCCACACTTATCTCTAGAAATAACTGACAAAATTAGTGAATTGAATATTTGGGGATTTCCTATTATCAATTGGAAAAATAAAGGAGATAAAATCAATAAAAACAAATGGTCATTCCTATAAGAAAAAATAGTCATACTTAAAAAGCTATTTTAGTGATAATAACAGAAATGTATATTTTAAAAAGATTGTAGGGAAAATTTTTATGCAGTTCTGCCTGAACAACAGCTTGAAAGAGTAATTCAGAAACATCTAGTCATTTTAAAGAGCACAAACTCCATATAATTATTCTTTAAGGAAACAATTAGTGGTGCATAAAGAAGTGATATACAGAGATACCCATTATGTCAATTTGCATAAAAGAAACTAAATGGAACATTCTAACTTTTTCTTAGTAGAAGAATGAATGAATGTTATGGGTTGATGAAAGAATGGTTTCTCTACACAAAATTAATCAGACTCAATTGTTAATGTCTCTGAAAGCTGGAATAATTCCTAGAATTTAATTAGCTACTTCAATGCTGGTGAGGATGGGTCAGTTATATTTAAATATGTTAATAAAGGAAGATATTTAAAATAATATTTGTTTAAAATCCAGTTGCTAACATGCATCCTTAATATGATCCCATTAATGTAAAATTTAAATATCATTAAATAATAGTACATGGCATTATAAATATGCAGAAATAATTTTAAAAGGTAGACTAGGGCTAAACAGGATGGTTAGCAGGGTTTTGGTATGAATATCATTTTATTTTTATTTTTCTGTTAAAGAACAATAGAGCCAGTGTTGAAAGGCATTTACCAGGAAATCTTGATAGAGAATCAGACACACAGATATTTTTGGTGTTAACAGAGCAGAAACATTATTTTGAACACTATCACATCATCACTTTCAGTTCAATTGGCCAGCAGAGTCTATCTCTAGCAGAAAAAGAGAGAGAAATGAAGGATCGAGTGTCTCTGCTCATGCCACTGTGAGAAAAGGCCACAATAATCAGGGAACAGTACATTTGGAATGGGATTTCACCTCGTCATTCACTGAGTTTATAAAACACATTGTCTCAGTGATGTAAAACTCTTGGCAAAAGGTTTTTTTTTTTTTTTTTTTTTTTTTGTTGTTGTTGTTGTTGTTGTTGTTGTTGTTTTTGGGTTTTTTTGAGAAGGGTAGTTTTTCCAGAACTTTCATAACTTTCATGAGATGCTACTTCTATTGCTGTCCAGCACCCCCAGCGGGGTTTAAAAGAAATGTCAGCCCAGTCATAGACTGAAAACTATAAACTGACCCTTTCCTCTTTAATTCTCTCTAGTGTTTTACTACTGTGATAAAGAGTATCTATACCTATGATTTTTTTTTCACAATAGTAATACGGTATCAGTTAAACAGATTGTGTATTAGTCTCAAAAACTTGCTCCTCTCTAATTAGACTGCACTCCTAGTTGTTGTATTTTAATATTATGGGTCTGCAAACTTTAAAGCACCATGAAGTAAATGTTTTAGGCATTGAAGTCTGTTGTGAGTACCCACCTTTTTATGTTGCTGTGAAACCAGGCACTGTTTGGTTAGGTTCCAATAAAATTTTGCTTATGCAAACAAGTAGAAGTCAAGGAAAGAGAATAAATGCTATTTTCATGTTACAGATTAGGACATAGAGCCTCGAGTCAATTAACTTAAACTTCTCTGTCTTCAATCTGGAGGCTTTCTCCTGTAGGTCCCTCATTTCTGAGTTTTATGTGATACATTCTTCAAAAGCACAATCAAAATTCACTTCCCCATGAAATCATTCCTTTTTCTCACTAGTTCCAAATCATTTACTCTTCATTTATTCTACCTAAATTTCAAACTTATGATTCCTTTTACCATTGAATAAATTGGAAATTGAGTTTTCTTAAATAAAGCATTACACATATTTCTTTTTTGTGTACCTCACTACATTAAGATTACTGTATTAAAACACTATCAGGGTGCAGACATGTTCCAGGTCCAATCAGCAAACATCTCCTGAATATCAGATCTCTTAGGAACCAGGTTCAGAGCTGCAGGTAGTCACACACCTCTAAACCATGGTCTGCTAAAGAGCTTATGCCCTCATACTGAGAAATACATGATCACACATGACAATAATACAAGCAAAGTGAAATCAGAAAATTATACACAAGATCCTGTGACATAGCAGAGTTAGGAGAAATTACTGTGCACTGAATTTTTGTAAATTCTTCATTGTACAAAAAAGTAACACTTGATCTGGGTCAAATTGTCTGTGATATATGGAGCAGAAAGTCAAGACAATATTCCATATACTCATCAGAGCAGAAAAATAACAAGGAAGAAAGAAAATAATAATTTTTGAGTGTGATATCAGGTGGATGAGTTGAAATAGGAGATCAGACTATGGAAAAGCCTGGATAAAATATTAAAGATATGAAAATTATGTATTTTGTTCCATACCAAATTAGGGTTAGGGAAGATATTTGGGCCATGGAGTGGAAAAGTTAGTTTGTCAGGTAGAATAGAATATCTTTTTTAAATTATACATATATAAAATAAGAAATGGATGAGAGAGATTAAAATGAAATAAGCCTCATAGCAGTATTCAAATAATGTCTTCTGAAGACTGAACATAGCTTTACAACCACAGCAATGAAGGGATTGTGTTGGATAGAAGAACATGTCCAAGAGAAAAATCCAAAGACCATGCAGGCCAGTCAGAGAGGGCAAAGCATGGAATCATCCATTCATGGAGTTCTGTAATCATTTATCAAACATTCACCATCTGCATAATACCAGACACACTCAGATGTTTTGCATTAAGAGACAGGCACATTAATGTCTACAGGAAAAGCACTCAGAGTGTGGAGTAATCTGCATCAACCTGGAGACAAAGTTCATTATACATGTCAGCCAGGGTGACCTCATATGCAGACAACAAGTACTGTAGGTTTGATCTCAACCACCACATGGTATTATATCACTACTAGGGAGAAGTCTACTACAGGGGGACAAGCTTTAGAAGAAATACAGAGGGGCCAATTGTTTATATAACTTAACATCTTTGTAAACCAGATATGGAAAGTTTTCCAGAAGTGCCCTATAAGAAACACTTCTAGCTAAGAATGTTTCTTCCCAAATCAAAGACAGTCATCAGTATTTTCATGTAAGATATAACAACAGTAATATAACCTTGTATGCATCTGAATTCTCCTAACAGTACTGATTTTAAAAATATTTTTCAAAATGTCTTCTAGTACCATTTTTTTCTATTATTAAAAACTGAAGAAATGTTGTTGATGTAATATGTTAAATGTAAAAATATTCTATGGGGCCAGGGATTTAGTTCAGTGATTCTGGCACCTGTCTTGCAAGCTCAAGGACCTGGGTTCGATCCTTGGTAACCACATATGATACTGGGTGTAGAGACTCATGCCCAGCAGCAACCAGTACCACATACCACAGTGCTGGGCATGGTGGCTCACGCCTGTAATCCCAACACTCAGGAGGCAGAGGCAGGAGGATTACTGCGATGTGAGTATGAGGGTGAGCTCAGGGCCAGCCTGAACTACAAAGTGAGACCCTGTCTCCAAACAAAACAAAACAAAACAAAACAAATATTCTGACATTATCTGACCATTTGTACTGGCTGTACTATTGCCCTTCAAAAGTGGATACAACAAAACAAAGATACTGAATATTATGCCCATTAGTCTTTGGAAGGTACCTTCTCAACAAATGATTTGAAGAATTTAAAATTTCAAGGAGTACTTAACTCCTTCCTACACTGAATGCTAATCTTTTTCACCAAAGAAACACAAATGTTAAGTTAAAACCCCACTGCATTAGAGCTGTCATACTATGAAAAAAAAATAAAGCTCTCCAGAGAAACAAAATCCTAGATTTATAGCATTATTAAAAAACCAATCACTTAGCAAGGAAAAAATTATGCACTACAAAGTAAAACTGAGAATATTACTATGGATTTGGTTAAATAAAGCAAGAATAGTTGACAACTGTGACACCATTCAAAAAATTAGTACTATGAATGTATTTTATGATTAATAACTAATGATAGTAATTAATACCTTTCTTTTAAATCAATTAACCAACAAGCTTATGCATTAAACTGAATTATTAAAAAATATATAATTTTTCCATAGTTGCTACATGACTAAAATGAAAATGGGTATTTCATTTTGAATTATTATTTCCTAATTCCTTTCCCTTTATACCAGAAGGCAATTAATTTATATTACTGCAGACTTCTTAGAAACCCAAAGTATAAAGGAAAGAAAGAAAGAAGGAAGGGAGAAGGAAGAAAGGAAAGTCAGAAGGAAAGAAGACAGGCAGGCTACACAGCAAACCTTTGTTACACAAAATCCATACAAGACCAGAAAATAAATTCATCACTCAGAAGGCCTCTTGGTTTAGTCAGATGAGAATATTTAATACATTATCTGCCAGCTGATTTCAAAAGGGACCAAATATCCCCTTTACTATTCTACTCTCCTTTGTGCCCATATCCTGTTGTAAATTTCTGTGATTTTATACTCCAGTGTGTGCTGCAAAAATAACCTCCCTTTGTTCTCCACTAACTGAAGTAAACCACACATTTTAAAACAAGATTCAAGATCATTTCTCTAAGGCATTCCTAATGCATTCTGTTATCTTCTCTTATATTTATATTTTTTCTTCAAATCATATATAACAATTTTAGGAAGTGCTTTAAAAGGAATCTACAGTATTTTCTTTTTTGCTTGACTTGTTAATATACCATTAGAGGCACTCAGTATATATATAATATATATATTATATATATAATATATATATTACATATATAATTCACTATTATTGTCAATTAGGTAATTTATATGTATAATTCACTATTAATATCAATTAGGTAAAATAATATGCTGAGACTAAAACAGTCTCAAAATGCTTACAGGAGCCAGGGATTTAGCTCAACAGTTCCAGCGCTTGCCTTGTAAGTACAAGGTCCCGGGTTTGATCCCAGTTACCACATACAGCAGTGCCACTCACACTTGGAATCCCAGCACTGGAAGGCAGATGCAGTAGGATTGCTGAGTTCAAGGCTACATTCAGTACCAGCCTGAACTACAAAGTGAGACCCTGTCTCAAAAAAAAAAAAAGCTTACAGAACTTATTTACTCCACAGTTATTAACGTAATAATTATATGTGCCAAATAATTTGTACATGAGTTTCTTTGAAGAATCTATCATAGGTGTATACACACACACACACACACACACACACACATCAGATATGTGTATATCATATATGTGACACAGAATAATATCATGTATATATGTATCTTAAAAATATAACTCATGTTGAGATTGTAACAAAAAAGTAAGGAAACAAATTTTATATATATGGGGGGGTGGTAGGGTGGGTGGGGCTATGGGAAAAAATTAGAATTAAGTTGTGTCTTATACTGGTACAAATCCCCATTATGGAGTGCAATCATGATGTGTATATTTAATGTACCAATAAAGATAATTTAAAAATATATATATATAACTCATGATCACTAAATACAACATGAAATTCTGAATTAGATTTCATATAGATAAAGATAATTAGCAAAATAATTGGTGCACCTTGAGCAAGGCCTGTGAACCTGTAAATAGTACTGTGTCCTTATTGATGTCATGGTTGAGATTATCACACAGTGATGTTGTATGACATTAACATCAAGGAGAAGTAACTAAGGATATCCAAGACTTCTCTGTTTTTTGCAACCTTTATAAGTGAAATTACTTCAAAATTTAAAGTTTGAAAGGTGTGATAAATGATACCATGAATTAAAGAAATGCTATACTATGATACACTTGAGCATTATTCTTCTTCAGAACAGGCCTAAGTGCTCAGCCTCAGAGACTCTGGCCAGCAGACTTCCCCAGCCTGCGCTCCATCCAGAGACCATCCCCTCGCTGACTGAAAACACCACAACAACAACCACAGCTGGTGACGGAAAAGAAAGGTTCAAAATGTCTGACAATTTCCACTCAATGCAATACTGTTGGACAGGCAACATTTCCTCAAACTCTCCTCACAACTGCTGTTGTTTAAAAGTATTTCCCCAAAATCTTGTGACAGAATGACCTTGAAAACAACTGTGTTGGGAAGTGAGTCCCACTAAAAAGGAATCAGACCGCGAGAGCAGAGGAAAAACATCAAAGCCAGGAGGAGGGGAGTTGGTTCATTACTGACAATTGGTTATTCCTGTAAGTTCCTTATAAAAAGACTCATTTAACCTTCTGCTCCCCTCTCTCACTCTTCCCCTGATGAAATAAAATGCAGTAAGAAAGACCTTGCCAATGGAACTTCTCAATCTTGGATTTCCCAGGCTGTAGAATAAAAATAAAATAAATGAGAAGGCAAGTATAACTTAGTGATACAATGCTTTTCTATTATACAAGATGCTAGGCTATCATCACAATACTACCATTAAAATATACAATGCAAATAACACACTAAAAATAATGGAATCAGAAATTACATCAACTTTTATACACATTAAATAACTAAAAATAAATTCCAGGCTTTGTGGCTCACTCCTATAAATCCCAGTACTCAGAAGGCAGAGGCAGGAGGATTGCTGAGTTTGGGGCTGAGTTCAGGATCATCCTGAACTACAAAGCAAGAATCTGTCTCAAAAAAACTAAAAAACAAAATTAAAATTTTATAGAAGTGCTGCGATAAGTATAGTACTGAAAAAAACTTGAAATTTTCTTGTAAAAAATGTTTGTGGAAGAATTACAGCTTGAGAACTGTAAACAGTAGACAGAGACATCTGCAACAGTGTGGAGAGCTGTAACACCAGATGATACAAGGTGTGACAATACCTGATAGATATTTAGGGATGTGTATGTGTGTGCCTGTTGTGTATTTCTCTTTTTTTTGGTTCAGCCAGATGCAATTTTACATATACATGTGAGATATCATGGAAAATAAAACACAAAATTCATAGTAGGCTTAAATTTTTCCCTGGCATATAAATCATGTTGCAGTAAATGTGTGTTTTGTAAATTTGTATTGTCTTGACAAAAAAGACAATACAAACACTCTTCAGACAGAATTTGATATTTGGCATATGGGAAGTACAGACAAAAAATGATATAGCTTATCGAAAGAGGAAGAAGTTAAACTGAAATATACCAAGACTCCCAAACACTATCATCTTTGGCAGTATACTAGCTAAAAATCTATAGCTATTACATAGATTATATCAGGTAAATAGAAGTCAGTATAGGTTATCCATGACATCTATCTTATATACAGGTAAACACAATAATCAACATATTTAATCATAATGACTAATTAAAAACCACAACTATGAATTGATCTCCTTGAATAAAATTGTAATATAGTAATGAATCTAATGAATATATGACATCATTCTTTTACCACTGGTGAGATAAAAAGTTTAGGTAACATAAAGATAATAGCATTGCCTTATCATTCAATATGTACAATGTACCAGATGCTGGCCTGGGTTCTGGAAATAAAACACTGTGCTAATTAAATACATGCCTGTTCTCCTGAATCATAATCTGAAGGGAAGAATGGAGAAAGATGAATGAAGGAATTGTATTTTGTAAGACAGCAAGCACACTAGAGAAACAATAAGACAAAGGAAGTACCTAGAGTGTCTAGTGAACAGCAGAGATCTCACTAGAACACCTTGATTGATTTAACACATTAACAACAGGACTGTAATTTGTCCGTCTCACTACAAGAGGCTCTGAACCAATGGTGGTACAAGCATGAGTGTCCCATTGAGTAGCATGAGACAGTCCTGTCAGATGTACAAGCCACCCAGCGGGACAGTGCAGCTCTCACAACTGGTGGTTCAAGCCTGCGGGAACATGTTAAAGCATCACTGCTTGGTAAGATCAAGCACTTTTTCCACCTATAAAGATGAGTTATTTGGGATGATCAGTACAAGACTAAGAACAGAGTGTTTGTGTTGATTTTTAGTGGACAGTGGAAGTTGCAGCCGTCTGACACCAAAACATCATTTTTAGTCTTACAAGACTTCACAAAAGTTCGAAGGAAAAATAGCTTCCAGCTAAGAATACTAAAAAGGAATATATAAAGGCCTTTCCCCAAACTGACAGGTAAAATATGGACACTCCACATCAGAGGATCTCAATAAAGATTTCATCCCCCAGGGAAGAAGCACACAGACACTGGATCAGTCAAAATTCTGTTTATGACAGATAAAGAGAAATGAAGGTTCCAAGGTCATGAAACATCAAAAAACTGGGTCCAAGAGACCCAGTTTTAATGTCCACCGCTGAACAGAGAGGAAGACATGTGGCCTGAAATTAAAGTGCTTTGCGTGTGTCATTGTTGCCATTACTGCCATTCACATGTAGAATCTTGCTCAGCTACACCATTCTATACTTCTTTAAAGCATACATATCTACCTAAATCTTACAGAAAGCAATGACATGAATATGGCTGTTGCTCACTTGGAAGATGCTTTGCGTTCTCTAGTCTCATTTGTTTAATCCTCTCCACTGACCTGCTTCCTTGCAGCGACTGAAAATACTCTCTATAAATTAATAATTTATAAACATGAACAATATATAATTTCACTTTTGAAAAAAGTCTCAAACAGTAGATTACTTGTTAATCTTCAAGCATATGACTATTACCATATAGTTCCCTTGTAGTGCTTTGTTATATTTGTAAAATACTTCATAATTTTGCATATAGCTAGAAAGCAGAAAGAAATTAGCATTCCTTCAGTTTAGCCCTTGTCTTAATCTGGAACATCTGATGATTGAACTATCTTTGAAAGCCCTAGTTTCACATTTAAAGAAGTTAAAATCTTCATCAAAATACCATTAAATTTCATTCCAGACAAATCATAATCTCTTAATATATGGTCTGTTTAATAGAAGCATTAAAAAAAAATTCCCCAACTGGTTATAATGTGCAATGAGGATGAGAAGAACCACTCTTTCGGGGTTTTTTTTGTTTTTGTTTTTTGTTTTTTGTTTTGAAACAGGGACTCACTTTTTTGTAGTTCAGGTTGGCCCTGAGCTCAGCCTTGAACTCATAGCAATCCTCCTGCTTCTGCCTCCAAGTGCTGGGATTACAGCCATGAGCCACCACGCCCAGCAGAGAAGAATCACTCTTGAGGTAAACAGTGTCTAAGGCTGGAGCCATTGTGAACATTGCGCACCAAAGCCCAACTATCCTCCTGAGTCACTTCTGAGATCTTTCTAAGGACACAGAGGACTCCACTGAGCTCAACTTTCCAGTCTTGTGCCCTCTACTTAGAGATACAGTAGTTGATTTAGTTACTGATGTTAGAGAATGCTGACAAGCACTGCTATGAAGTTTCCTAGACTAATTTCTAATCCATGAAAGCCTTGACTAAGCATTTTACTTGAAATAAAACCCTTTTGTTGAGTTAGCTTCACTACCTCAGAGTCTTTTCCTGCAAAAGGCAGTGTTTCTTTTAAATACTAGAGTGTGTCATGATGAAATGTGTCAGCAAGTAGGCTTCAGCAAGCCCAAGTTTGAGTGTATTGCATTTTGTGTAGGTCACACAACTGTTGTAAACAACTCGGTGTTGCTGGGACACAACATCAAACACTCACAACATAGAAGAGATTTAACATGCTCACCGTTTAAGACTATGCGGTCTATGATCATGCTGACCAAAGAGAAACATTGTGGCAGGAGGGTGTAGAAGGATAAAGATGTTCAGTGCATCGTACAGAGAATCAAAGCAGGGCACTATTACCTGAGAATAAAGGGTGAGGTCCTAGATATACACCTCAAGGTCACATCTCTCTGGTTATCCGGATACACACAGAAGTATGCCTCTTTCACTGTGTGGTGGATGGCAAAGCCAATAAAGTTGACATTTTTACAGGTTGGGATAAACTTCACATTTCACATTATCTGAAATTAACCCACAGCACTGCAATGATCAAATGAGTAAACACAATAATTCTTAAAGCTGGCTGGTAATCAAACTTTTATGGAGACAAGGAAAATAAAGTACAGATTGGTTGGTTCAGTTCCATAGATTTTGTTTCTTCATATCTTACGTGTGAGTAGGCATGAGTAATTTAACTTCAAAGATTCTGAGATGAGTAGAAGACTTGGCCAGCTGTGTTGGTTAAGACACATGGCACAGTAACATCTGCCATTGGTCTCTGCAATTCTGATATTCTAGTCACAGAGATGAACACGACCCTCA
The DNA here is from genome assembly GCA_004026965.1 of Petromus typicus. NCBI lineage: Eukaryota > Metazoa > Chordata > Mammalia > Rodentia > Petromuridae > Petromus > Petromus typicus. The sequence goes on from PVIR01004966.1 coordinate 47,951, forward strand.
CACACATCTCAGCAGGCCATTGTTTTAGAAGGGAAGCGCTTGACTCTGACAGTCTAATGGACCAGCTGTGAAGATCCATACCAGAAAGGCCACCTCATGTGCATCTACAACTGAAGGGTTTCCTATGCTTCTGCATGCACTCATCATGTGCATTTCTTTCTTGCCTGAAAAAGGATAATGTAGCACATAGGGAAAATGTAAGATTACAAATCCCAAGACATGGATTCTGGCAATGGTTCTGCTCTCACATTTCTCATGTGACCCTGACCTCTATAATTAAACCTTTATAGTCTCTATTTCCATCTGTAATTATGGAAAATAATTTCTGCTTTATCTGCCCTAGTAAAGTTCAGTATAAAATCCTGAACTAAATATTAATATTGAAGTAAATAATTGTTACATGAGGTATTCCTAACACAATGTGAGCTCCTAGAAGTCATTCTTTGATTCTCTTATTCATTGATATAAAAATTTATTTGTCCTTCTATCAAATACTTATTGAATATGCAACACATGTCAAGAATTATGCTGAGTTGTAGACACAGGAACACAGTGTGCCAAATAAGAATGGCAGAAATAACTGATCTCTTGTGAGGAGCAGAATCACACTCCTGTTAATTACATTAACACTTATTAAATTCTTTTGATACAAGTACTATAAAGGATAAATTCAGCCTAATCGGAAAGGTATGCAATAAGGAAACTTTCCTCATGTCTCCCCACTGTTTATGGTCAGTGCCATTAAACTTGGCACTAAGGTCTGTTGGGAGCAATCAGGAAAAGAATATGAAGCTGTGGTGACCGTATTCCTAGAAGAGGGGACAGCCTGTTCAAAGGCCCTGTGCACAGAGGGTGAAGTAGCATATAAGAAATTGAACAAGAGTATGAGTGACTAAGAATCCAAAAGGCAGGTAGTGAGGAAAACGCAGATGAAATTTGATGTACTACAAAATCCAGCATTACTTAGGTCAAATCTATGGTACTTTGCTCATCTTTAATAAAGAACATGAATAAACTAAGGACTGAGTCGAAGAGTGAAATCATCTAATTAGCACTGTACGTACATTACTGTAGCTGCTGTATGGAAGATGACTCGGGGTGCTGAGTGTTGGGGTCTAAGGACAAGGGTGGAGCAGGTGGGGAGTGGAGGATGACTGTCCTGTATGATGGAGTTGTAGAAAGAGCAATGAAGAAACAGATTTAGGAGACGTGGTCAAGCAGAGTGTGTTCCTCTCGTTCTTTGTATTCTTCCCAACTAGTAGAGCTCTGGGCACAGTGTCATTGCTCAATAATGCAGGAGAAGCAGACAGAATCCCATCCCGTTACTAAGACACCATGTTGGAACCCTTCCAACAGGCAGATCTGAAACCGTTCTCCCGATTTTAATTACCATTTTTGCCTTCTACTTGTTAGGAACAATGTGTAGTGATCTGGTGCCCTCACCATCTGTATCTTTCCAGACACGTACTTAGATATGTGACTCCCCTTTTCCTATGATCAGACATTCATTCTCATCCTCCTAGTTTGGCCATACAGAAATGCCCATGTTCCCAGTAACCCTTCAGTCTTGGGAAAACCCAGGTTACTTTGATAGCTTATTGTATGTGTCAACCTGACTGAGCTATGAATACCCAGATAAATAGTAAACCAGGTCAGGCCAACATCTTTGAAAAGATTTCTAAAAGATGTAAGAATTGAAATTAGACTGACTAAAGATCACCTTCACTAATTGGACATCAGTCTATCAATTGAGAACTCAAACAAAATACAGAGAAAGAACTATTTTTGATTTTTTATTTGAGATGAGCTATCCATACTGTTCTGTCCTCTCACACTGGGGATCCTCGCACATGAGCTTTCAGTATAGACCAGAATTTATACTAACAACTCCTCTGGGTCTCAGGCTCATGCCTTTAGACCTTGACTGAGTTAAATGAGTTAATTATCATCAGGTTTCTCAATCCACCAGATTGACATATATAAAATATAATTGACTTTAATGTGAAACTATACTTCAAAAATCTTTTGCATCTATAACTTATCTCTATTATGATCCACTCTTGCAAGAACATGAATGAAATATGCTCTTTCCATTCTAAATATTTTTATAAAGTACCTTTGTATGTATAATTTAATTTGCTTCATGAAGCTGCTCTGGGAAGCAGAATTTATTAGTAAAGTTTTAAAGATAAAGAAGATGAAAATCAGATATATTCAGGGATTTGCTTATACCCACTTGGATTTCAGAATATGAAATGCACATAGTTTTATCTTCCTTTGTCTGTTTAAATAAAGTTATGAAATGAGGATCAGAAAATACCTTCAGATATTGTTTATGCCATATTTTTTCCTTCCACCCATTCTAAAAGGAAGACAGACCTTAAATTCAAGTATATTTTAGGTATCAAACCCAAAACTATTTGAAAGAAACTCTGTCTTATAAAAGTCCACATTCATTTGTTTGTTGATTTACTCACTTCACAGACTCTTAAATACTTGACATGAGTCATGGCCAGTTCCTGAAGTGAGTAGGAGGAGAAGAAAATGAGCAACAGGACAATCAAACCAGAATTGAGAACCATCTAGGGTAATGTTGAAAGCTATACAGAGAATAATAATAAAGTCATAGATGGCCAATGATTCTCTGGCTGCTGAGATTAGGTGTTTAGAGAAATTCTCTAGAAGATGACAACATTCAAGCTGATTCTTAAATTATAAGATAGAGGCACTAATTCTGGCCAAGTGCAGGCAGCTGCCTTCCCAGAGGAGGGAGTAGTGGGTCCAAAAGTCCTGGGAAGAATGAGCTGACATGTTTAAAGAACAGATAGAAGCTTGGTGACTTTGAATCACAATGGACAAAGAATGAAGGAAGGGACTGAGGATAAAGAATACCAGAAGGGAAAAGACCATAGTGAGTCCAATAAGTCAGGGCGATAACTATAGGCTACTGTTCCTATTGTGGGACAGCCCTAAAGGATTTTGCACAAGGCAGAATCATGACTTGATTTACACCTTGGGATACTGGGAAGAGGGACAGTCAGGAAAAAGAAAACAAATTGATTAATCAAGACAAGAAAAGTGTGGTTCTTTAAATAACAGTGATGAAGAAAGAGAAAATAGATCAGAAGTAAAGCTGAAAATAACTACAGTACATCTACACTAGCCAGAACTGAAGATGAGAACTGAAAATCATGAAGGTTTGTTGGTTTGTTTGTTTGTTGTTTTTGCAGAAGACATGAAGAATTCCAGATTAGATGTTGGAATACAGAGAAGAGGATAGCTAGAACATTTGGAAACAGTTGGGAAAAGAATTAATCAAGAATTTGTCCAAGTTACACTTAATAGACATAGGGATATCAAGAAACAATTTATATTTAGAAGCCACAAAGATTATTCCTGATATCCTGGATGAGAAAAGACAGGAGGGTCGTATCTGAAGAAACAGAAATGATCCTCTAGAAGAAGAGGAGATTGCCCAATCCTAGAGAGGACACTGAGTCCTGTAAGATCTACAAGGAACAGAAAACAGACTTGGAACCATCTTGTTGCAGTGAACTGATGAGGTAGTTGGAGTATGGAGTCATGGATGCTTTTTATATGTGAAAACTCTGAACTTCAGTTTCAAGAGTGCTCAGCCCTAGGAACTGTCTCCATCCCTACAAAGCAGCTTGGAAACAGCACAACATCTGAACCTCAAGGATCCCACAGACCTGGAAAAGGAGCACCTCAGTGGTAACTAGTGTGGCTCGAAGAAAGAGTGAAGGCATGTCCTGAAACATTTTGAAAACAAATGAAGTTTGCAAAAATAACTTCATACCATTGACAACCAGCTGAGGGTCAGAGTCAGTCCTTAGGAAAATCTGCATGCTGGTGAGGGTGTGTAAGAAAATGCATGAGCCTGTCCAGGAACAGAACTGGAAGAAAACAGAGAAAGCTGTGCACAACATAATTCATGACCAAGACTCATTCCCTATGCGATTAGTTTCCCTGATCCACATCCCTGCCCTTATCTCATAAAATAAGCTGTGAAAGGTAAAGAAATCAGGATATATCATACTTATGCTTTTTAATTCTTTGTTTCTGTATAACTTAATGTTATGATTTATATATAAAATATCCCCCAAAAGACTTTCATGTTCAGAAGTGGGGCTCTTGATAGATTATGAGGGTTTTAGTTATCTCAGTGAATTAATCCACTGGAAGGTTCATAATAATTAAAATTCACATTATATGGAAGTGCTGGAAACTTCTAATGGAGTTGATCAAGTGATGTGATCCTGGGAATTATATCTCCTTCCACTCAAGCTCTTTCCCTCTCTCTGCTTCCTGCTGCCATGAAATGAGCAGTTTTCCTCTATATATCCTTCTACCTTAGAGCCTGTTGATTGACTAGGGAATATAATTCCTGAAGCCAGGTACCAATGTAAATATTTATTCATTAAAATTTTGGAGGAATTTTTCACAGGGTCAAAATATCCAACAGAAAATCAGTCCTGAGAAATGGGATCATCACCAGACAGTGTGCTTCTGAAGCCTTTGCAACTAGTTTCTGGGATAAAATGTGAACATGTTTGGAGAAATAGACTAGAAAACACTTAGAACATAGTAAGGAGATGTTAATGGGTGATTCTTATCTAGGATGAAAAGACCAGAATTCTGACAGCACTATAGATACTAAGACTGTGGGCATGAGGACTGTCTTGAGAAATGGAGTACAGGATACTCATGTTATTCCAGCACATCATTTGTCTACATTTTTCCATGCACTAAAACTTAGTGTGAAGTTAAGTTTCAAACAAACAGACTCATCAATGTGGCAGAGAAAATTTCAAGACATAAGGAACGACATGGATATTGCTAACTGCTTTGGGCCAGATGTACAGTGAGAACTGAGAGGAAAAAGAAAAGCATGAAGATTTGAGAAACTTACAATTTGGCTAAAGAAGGAGGGTATGTAAAGTCAGGGACCAAAAAGGTTGTGGTTGCTGAAAATATTACTGCCATTTAAAAAAAAAGACAAGTGCAATGCAGTGGATCAATACAGCAGGTGCCAAAGGGAATCTGGGGAATAGCCCAACTGCACCCAGCATAGGCACGAGTGTTTAGAGGTGTAAAGTCATTTGAAGGTCTTTGCTCAGAGAAGACAGCACCAGAGAATCCTGCTCCCACCGGGCCATCTAGAGAATTACTTTCCTAAAACTCTGCTCACAATCTCACAATGCTCAGTCAACCAAGGACTTAATGGCCACAGCTACCATCACCCCATGTGAACCAGCCACCATGTCAGCTGAAGGCAGCCTCTCCAATGTCATCCACAATGTTGGTTGTGTGGGTTCGCACAGCACCACAGTTCGGGAGACACAGAGTCTCCACCCAGATTTCAAAGACAGGCCCGGGGAGCAAGACGATGGGTGCCAAATTAAAACTTCTGAGAGGATGATGCAACAAACTGAGAGAGAAGCCAAGGCAGCAGCGGGGATCTTGGGAAATTAAGGAAGCTGAAAATAGGGAACATCTGCAGAGGAGAGTTACAAGCAGCAAGCAGAGCCTGACTAAGTAGAAGCAATTAGCAAGGCGATGGGGTAAGTCCTTTAGAAGTCACATCATGGCATCACTTACTTGGATGCCAAGCATGAGCTACAAGACTTAATGTTTGTACTTCTGGATGTAAGTCTTATTTTGGAGTTAAACTGCTGACTGTTCTATCATTGTATATGGGTTTTATGCAACTTCATAGAGGCTCGCAGGTAAGAGTTTGCCTTAAACCTCAGAGGAGACTTTGAATTGGATTTGAACTTGTGAGCACTGTAGAAACTTTGGAGATTCAGGAGACTCTTGGAGATGGGTTAGGTGCATTTTGCATATGAGATGAACATGAGAATGGGGCATCAGGTGTGAAATGTATGGACAAAAGACGTCCTTCAAGAGGATCATGTGTTCAGTCATGGGGTATGTGAAGTGATCCATCATGATATTTCTAACTTCATCAATAATGTCATAATTTGATGCAATAGTAGGAGGCGATGGAAACATAGGAGATGAATCTTAATTGAAGAAAATGGATTGGGGTGTACTTTGGGGACAGTATCTTGTCCTTGTCCCTTTCCTCTTAGGCTCTTGCCTTGTCTATGGCTCCAAGTTGCAATGGGAATAACAGGTTTCCTCCATTGATCCCTTCTACCCTCATGCTCCTGCAAGGTGATCATGGACTGAAAGTCCTGAAACCATGAGCCAGATAAATCTTTCCTCTCATTAATATCTGGTCACAGTAATGAAAATCTAACTCAGATAATTAGTGACAGCAACTTTTAAAGCAAATATAACTAAAGGATAATTTCCCACTAATAACTAAATTAGGGTCTAGGGAAATATAATTTCTCTGCACAGCTAAGGTATAGCTTGGGTGAATTTTATGATCATGGAGACATTTAAAAGTACACGAGTGGTTCAAGGAATTAGCTCAGGGGCACTGTGCCTGCCTGAAAGCTCAAGGTCCAGAGTTCAATCCCTGGTACAAAAAGAAGTACATAGAGAAAGAACAGCAAATAAAAGGATAATAGTGAATGGGGTTTTTCTTTAATTTTTCAAAAAAAGAAAAATTATCTTAAATTTTAAAAAGTTTGTATTTACTATCGAGACTAAACCTATGCTGAAAATTTCTGATCACTTCAGTAAGCTAAATATAAATGGCTTCCTTATATGAAAAATATAAACTGATAATTTTAGGAATAAGGTTAATTTTTTTAACTTTTTTTTTCTGTTACTGGTGATCAGATTCAGGACCTTGTACCTCAAATGAGGACTCAGATACTAACTCCATGATCTTGTTATCATGAGCGATGTCAGAAACATTTCATTTGATTTTTGACCTACTGCACTTTAACTCTGAAGATCTCTTATACTTATTTTAAAGTTTTTTTCTTTAAAAATGATATTTATCATGAATATTGAGAACTCTAACCTTAAAATTTCTGTTACCCCATACTGGTTTACATATGAAGAGGTCACATGATTACACATGGCTACAATTGAAATTTGATTATTAATTGGGTTTCATTTTGTTTTGTAAAAAAAAAAAAATCACTAAGTATTTCTATAGGTAAAAATTGAAAGTTACTGAAAGGTTTAAAAATATTTTCCTCATAAGTAATATGCTTTAACAAGACAGAGTGCCCCACAGCACTCAGGTGGCTGAGGCAGGAGGATCAAGACTTAGATACAGGTCAGCCTGGTTTATATCAGAAGCTGTGTTGTGGAGCTTATGTTACAGAGCAAGAACCTATCTGAAAAAATAAGACCATATGTTTTATTTTCATAACCATTTATATAGTTACCTCTTTGAAACACACATAAAAATTGAACTTCATTATAGATTCATGGAAAAATAAATTTATCGACCTCACCATTATTCTTCCAGGCTAGACTTTATATGTGCACATGGAAATAACAGTCCTGCCTTTTAAAATCTCTCTTGTTTAAAATTTTCAGATTGGCTTTGCTAGAATATAGTCTGGCAAAGAATGCATGAAGGACTAACTCTGTTTTCTTGGTGGTGGTTGTTGTTCAGATAAAAATTTGTTCTTCTTCAGGGAGGCATTCATTCCTCAGCGCTTACTGACAGGTTGGAGTAGCTTTTCAATCAAAGAGACTTTTCCCCCACTATCCATCTGTCGTTGTTAGTTTTGCAAACTTGTCCTTGGGCCACTGCTCCCTACCTCTGCCCTGCACTAGTTTTGTACATGTAAGTAATTTTCCTTTCAATTTTTTTTATTTAGCATTTGAAAATGTAAGGTAGAAGAGAACTCAGACAAAACAATGGGTAGATCTTCATAAGTAGGAAAATGAGTACGGACATCAACGGTTTCCAACATATTCATTCATGTTCCTGTGAAGATAAGCATACAAAAGAGTATATCAAAAGTTGATTAATGAAATACCTTGGGAAAATAGGGAACAGTTATTGCTAATAGAAAAATAAATTGGTACAATCTCAGTGAGAGATAATTTGAGAGTTCCTATCCAAATATCAATATACATCCCTTTTAGTTATGTGCAGAAAATGACATGCACCTGGCTTTTCATTGTAACCTTATTTGTAATACTAAAGATTAAAATGAATGCAGTCAGTTTCCACTAATTATGTTACCTTCATGTGACAGAAAAATGTAAAACTATATTCAGTCACATAAAGTTCTCTGTGTATTGAAATGAATGTATTTCCCCAAGTGTATTGTTAGTGAAAGTAATATGAAGCAAAGCAATGTTCTAGTGCTCTCTCAAAAGAAAGAGAAAGAAATACGTACACATGGAATACATTGTGAAGGATTCCAGGAGCACTGGCTACCTGCAGAAAAGACATGAGAATCTGCTACTAAAAAGCAGATGGAGGGCCAGGGATATAGCTCAGTGGTTCCAGCTCCTGTCTTGCAAGTGCAAGGACACAGGTTCGATCCCTGGTAACCGCATAACAGTACCGGTGTGGAGACTCACACCCAGCAGCAATCAGTACCACATACAACAGTGCTGGGCATGGTGGCTCATGCCTGTAATCCCAGCACTCAGGAGGCAGAGGCAGGAGGATTGCTGTGATGTGAGTTTGAGGCTGAGCTCAGGGCCAGCCAGAACTACAAAGCGAGACCCTGTCTCAAAAATAAATAAATAAATAGATAAATAAATAATAATTTAAAAATAATAATAAAAAAATAAAAATAAAGAGCAGATGGAAGGAAAGGTGTCTCTCCCCCGAGGTGCACTCTTCCACAGTTTGCATTAATACATGCAAACTATAGCTATTAAAATTTTATCTTTATTGGTATATTATGAATACACATCATAATCACATTCAACATTAAGAGTTTGTACAAGAATATGACATGATCTGATTTTCATATCTTCCCTTTTCACCCCGACCTGCATTCCCCCATCCCCTATGTACACAATCTTCGTTTCCTTTTTTCTTATTACCACATTCATTTCCCCCTTGTTAGTTAACCTTGCACTCTTTCCTTTTAAATATTTTCTACTTCACAATATCAACTATATATACTACAACTAATTTGAAACTTCATTTTCTCATACCAGAGAAAAGATATGATATTTACACATCTGTGACCTGTCTGTTTCGCTTATAAGGATGTCCTCAAGGTACATCCATTTGAGTATTAATGACTCGATCTCATCATTTTAAATGGCAGAGTAATACTCCATTCAATAAAAGAATCACATCTTTATCCAGTCTCCAGTTGATAGCCATTTAGGTAGTTTCCAAGACTTAGCATCACAAACTGAGCTGCTATAAACATGAGTGCACATATGTTGCCATGAAATGACTCTTTAATTCTTTTGTGTAGAGCAATGGCCAGGTCAAATGGGACCTCCAATCCTAGTTTTTTGAGGAATCTCCAAACTGATCTTCACAGAGGTTGTACGAGTCTACATTCCCACTAGCAGTGCAGAAGGGTTCCCTTTTCTCTGCAGCCTTGCCAACATTTGTTGCTGGCTAATTCTGACATGGCAACCACTCTTTGTGGAGTGAGATGAAATCTCAGTGTTGTTTTCATCAGCAGCTCTCAGATGACAAATGATGTAGAGCATTTCTTCATATACTTCTTAGCTGCTCTTACTTCTTCCTCTGAAAAGTATTGATTCATTTCAGATGCCGATTTTTTTAATTGGGTCATTAAATTTGGGTGGGCTGATTTTTTAAAACTCTTTATGTATTCTAGATAGTAGCCCTTTATCTGAGGAACAGCTGGTAAAGATTTTTTCCCACGTTATTGGCTAACTTTTCATTTTGTTGATGGTATCGTGTGTTGTGCAGAAGCTTTTTAAATGAATGAGGTTCCCATTTGTTGATTTCTTCTGCCAATTCCTGTGCTATAGAAGTTTAGTTCAAGAAGTCTTTCCCTAAGCCATTGTCTTCAAGAGTTTTACCTAACCTGTTTTGCAGCAAGTTCAGAGGTCTGTTATATTTATGTCTCTTACTCACTTTGATTTTATCCTGGTACATAATGAAAGAGGTAGGTCTAGTTTTAGACTTTAGCAGGTTAAAGCCCAGTTTTTCAGCACCATTTGTTGAAGAGGCTATCTTTCCTCCATTGAGGATTTTTGGCTCCTTCATCAAAGATGCGGTGGCTCAGTGTATCTGCAGTAGTTTCTGGATCTACTAATCTACTCCATTGATCCTCAAGTCTGTTACTTTGCCAGTACCATGCAGTTTTTATCACAGTGGCTTTATAGTATAGTTTCAGATCTGGGGTTGTAATACCCCCACATACACCATGTCCCTGTTGCTTAGAATTACTTTGGCTATTCTAGGCCTTTTGTGGTTCCAGATGAAAGTTGGGATTCCTTTCTCTAAATCTGTGAAATATGCTGTTGGGTTTTCAAATGGGATTGTGTTGAATCTGTATAGTAGTTGGGGAGTGTAACCATTTTGACAATATTGGTTCTTCCTACCCAGGAGCAAGGTATGTCTTTCCATTTTTTGATATCATCTATCTCCTTTTTAAGAGTGCTGTAATTTTCAGAGTAGAGATCATTCACCTCCTTTGTTAGATTGATTCCTAGGTATTTTAATTTTTGTGGTGATATTGTGAAAGGGACTGACTTCCCATTTCTATCTCAGTGGGTCTACTGTTTATGTATATGAAGGCTATTGATTTTTGAACATTGACCTTATATCCAGCTATGCAACTAAATTTGGCAATTAGGTCCAGCAGTTTTTTAAGTTTTGTGAGTTTTTAGTATGCTCTAGATAGAGTATCATGTCATCAGCAAATAATGACAACTTAATTTCTTCCTTTCCTATATTTATTCAGTTTATTTCTTTCTCTTGCCTACTTGCTGTGGCTAATATTTCCAGAACTATATTGAACAGAAGTGGTGAAAGAGAATATCATTGTCTTGTTCCTGATCTTAATGTGAAAGTGTTCAGTTTTTGACCATTTAGTGTGATGCTGGCTGATGGTTTCTCATTATTTGTTAAACGCTTTTTCTGCATTGAGATGACCATATGGTTTTTGTCCTTGAGTCTGTTAATATAGTGTATAACATTTATTGATTTCATTGCTATGAATTTTCCTCATAGAACTGCTTTCATTTATGAAATGTGTCCCATAAAATTTATGTGTGCCATAAATTTCTATATATTATACTGGGGTAATCATTTAGTTGTAAGAACTGTTCAATTTCTTCTCTAATTTCTTCTGTGACCCATTGGTTGGTCAGCAGAGTGTTGTTCAGTTTCCATGTGTTTGTGAGGATCCTAAGCTTTCCTTTGCTATTCAGCTTCAATTTCAGGGCACTATGGTCTGACAGTATACAAGGGATAACTTCAGTCCCTTTGCATTGACTTAAAATTGTTCTATGAATGAGCACATGGTCTATTTTGGAGAAAATGATCCAAGAGCAGCTGAGAAGAATGTATATTCTGACTTTGTGGGGTGAAATACTCTGTAGGCATCACTAAGTCCATTTGATGAAGAGCCTGGTTGAGCTCAAGGATTTCCTTATTGACTTTTTGTCCAGTTGATCTGTCTCTTTGTGACAGTGAAATATTGAGGTCCCCTACTATTGTCTTGGAGTTTATCTGCTTTTTCATGTCCATTAATGTTTTTTTTTTTACATAGTTGGGTGCATTAGAATTTGGAGCATAGATATTTAAGATTGTTATTTCTGTCTCTTGGATTTTCCCCTGTACTAAAAAGTAGTGTCCGTATTTATCTCTATCAGTTTTGGCTTGAAGTGTATTCTGTCTGCAAATAAAATTGTCACGCCTGCTTTCTTGCTATTTCCAGTCGCATGGAGTATTGTTTTCCATCCCTTTACTTTCACTCCGTGGGGTTCTTTCTGAATTAGGTGTGTTTCTGGTAAGCAGCAGATTGTAGGATCTTGTTTCTTGATCCAGTCTGTATCTCTTAATTGGCGTGTTGAGTCCATTGACATTAATGAGTATGACTGGTATTGGCAAATTTAGTGCTGCCATGTTTTCCTGTTCTTGGCTGTGTTATTCTACTTTTGCCCTTTTCCCATCAGTTTCTTGTTCGGTCCCATGGGTTGACTTGGTTAGGTCTCATGGATTTGTAACTTTCCTTATTTTTCTCCAAATATTCTTTAAAATGTTTTGGAGCACAGGTTTCATAGCTGTGAAGTTTTTCAGGTGTTCATTGTCATGGAAGTATCTTATTTCCCCATCAATTTTGAAGGACAGTTTTGCAGGATACATCAGTCTGGGTTGGAAGTTGTTTTCCTTTAGGGCTTGGAAGACTTCTCTCCAGGCTCTTCTTGCATTGAGTGTTTGAACTGAGAAGTCCGCTATGATCCTGATGGGCCTCCCTTGAAATGTAACTGCTTTCTTTTCTCTGGCTGCGTTCAGTATTTCATTCTTTTTTCTGGATATCTGAAACTTTCATAATTATATGCCTAAGTGTAGATTTTTTCATGTCATGAGCATGTGGAGTTCTGTATGCTTCATATATTTGTATGTCCAATTCTTTTCCTTTTTTGTGAAGTTTTCTGCCATTATCTCTGAATAGTTTTTTAATGTCTTTTGTATTGTCTCCTGCTTCCTCAGTGACTCCAATAAATATTATTTTATTCTTGGAATCATCTAGGAGCTGTTGGATTGATTTCTCATTATCTCTTGACATTTTCCATAAATTATGCCTTTCCTGTTCATTGGCTGAGGTCTTGTCTTCTAGGTCTGAAAGTCAGTCTTTTGCCATATTATTCTATTGTGTAAACTTTCACTTTCTTCCTTGATTTCCTAGACCTCTGCTTGTACATGCATAAAAGGTTCCATTGCTTTTGCTATCTTGGATTCTATCAACTTGATGATTTTCTCTTTAGCTTTATCAATCATCATGTTGATATTGTCCAATATCTCTGCTTTCATCTCAGAGATCAGTTCTGATTTCCATTTTACTAGATTTGCTTTGGTTACCATTTCTGAGAACCCTGGAGACTGACCTTCGAACTTCTTTATTTCCCTTCCCTCTGTATTACCTTGGGGTGAAGATCTTTTCATCTGAGACTTTGAATGTTTCCTTATCTCTGAGTTTTTGACACTGCTGTTGTTTTTGGCTTTGTACCTGCCCTGTTGTCTGGTGACGTTTGTTGGAAGTTTCTTTCCTCCTAATATTTAAGACCCTTAAAATATCAGTGTTTCCTGGGTTGTTCTTCTATAGCCAATATAGAGTCCTTGGATGTGCTAGTGCAATTGATATGGAGAAAGGCAGGTTCCAGCCCCCGCTTGGCTGCGATGTCACTGGCTGAGGTTCCTACAACAATGCCGGTTCCTACACTGAGTTCCTGGGTGCAATTCTGGCATGAGCCTGGAGATTGGCAGGCTCTAGTCCCAGCACAGCTAATATGGCACTGGCTGCCCATAGCTACTAAAATTAATACATTATTGAATGAAATGGAAACATAACTAAGTTATGCTATGAAATTTAGACTTTAAGATTGTAGGGATCTATTAAATTATTTTTAAGAAAGGGAATGATATAACCAACTTTAAAGATAGAACGTTCAGCGCATATCACTGGAAGTCAAGTCTTAAGAGTCTGGGAGCATTGGTGCTAGCAAGGAAAAGACAGACGTAAACGTATAAGCCTTATTTGTCCTTAGTTGACTTAGTCACTATGTTAGAAGTTGCACAACTGGGGAATATATTATTAGTCTCCTACTAGGTTTGCTATAAATGACACCCCTGAATAAAGCCACCTGATATGTTAAAAGCTGTCCCTCAGTGATTATCTGCCCTTTCTTTCAGGGAAAATTTGCTTCTCCACCAAGAAATATAGCCTGTTATAATATTCCCTTGTCCTCTAGGGAAAAGACATCTTCTTAAGCATAATAACCTAATAATTAAATGCAAAACTGTTGCTAGGGAGATTAACTAAAACAGCAAAAATCTTGAATTTTTCTAATCAACTTTTCCATATTTTATAGGACCCAAAACCCCTACTGACATATAGTTTTTGTGTTAGAAATGCAGACCACCTCAAATTTATAACTAACCTGTAATTTGTAACTACCTGTGGTGCCTGCTCGTGTGAAATATCACTACACTACTCTGTTTAAGCTATATGTCTACAACCCCAAGGAAACCTGCTCTTTGACAGTGACAGCCTCCATCATCTTTGGTTCCTCAGCTTTCTAAATACATCTTTTCCTTTCTCAATAACTTGTCCTTGAGTTGTTGATTTTCTCAAACAGCAAGCAAAGAATATGAATTAATAGATATAGAAGCTAGTTAGACCAAAGATTTTCAACTCCATGGGCACTGAAGTGTCTGCCTCACATTCCCACAGATCCTAATGTGATGATGTTGAACAATGCCTGTATAGCAGGAAACTTTAAAACTCTTTAATTGATTATGGTGCATAGCCAAGACTGGGAACCACTGACATAGAAAGCTTCTTAAGTAATGAGGTAACTCTTAATGAAAAGAATCTTCATTAAATAATGGTAGACAAGGGAACAGCAAAGACAAATTCTAGACCTATTTAAAAGATGAATTTTCAGAATCCACCGATCAGTTGAAAGCAAGGGTGTAATACAAAGAGTAAAGCAGTGAGGACTGAGTCATCACTTTCTGCTTTAGACAAAAAGGCAATGCTGCTAACTGAAGGAGAAAGAACAACTTTGTGATGGGAACCAGGATTAATTTTATGAGAGACATGTGCAGTGAGATACTTGTGATCTGTGTGAGCAGAATCGTACCAGACTGATTGCCTCCATAAATCCAAGATAGATGATAAGCCTATTGGAGATCTGGACCCTCCAACTAGTGGTAAACACTACTGGTTGACATTACACAGACAATATAGTATGAAGAGCTTCCAAATGCAGAATTACTAACATGCATAGATGAGAACTATAACCATGAACATTATAAGAAGACTAAAGCCAAAAAATATTCAGTGAGACAGAGTAAAAAGCTAAAAGGCAAATGATGTTAATAGGCAGGCCAACAGAAGAGTAGTCTCAAGAAAAGAATTAAGAGATTTCCTTGCTGTCGGCTTGCCAAGCAGAGGAAGTCTTTTATGGATTTAGCAACTGAAAGGTAACATTGGTGAGAGAATCGTAGATGGACCCTTATGGAGATTAAGGTCAAATCCATGTGCGGATGCAGATGTCCACGGATGTGTGTTGTCCCAGAATGGAGTAAAAGTGAGAGTGATAGGAGAGGAGCAAGTAGAAATAGTAGGTGGTGAACATCCTTTCTAGAAGGTGAGGACAAAGAATATAGGATTGAAAGGCTGAGAGTTTTTTAAGAATGTAGAAACAAGCTTCTGTATTCCAAGGAAAGTTATTATGTAAAAGTTCATAATGCAAGAAAACAATGAGAAAACTGACAGAGACACTTCATCAAGCAAACTGAAGAGGGTAAGACAACGACCTCAGCTTATATCTTTTTGTCTGAAATGGAGGGAAAAATTTAATAAGAATGAGGATAGAGACAAATTTGTTGGGGCTGAAAGGAAGAGAAATTCCTATTTGTAGCTTCTCATTCTCCAAGAAACATATGAAAGTGTTGATTGCATAAAATAAGACAAATGCACTAATAAAAATGAAGGTGGTTTAAGTTTAATATAGCTGGAGTTGGGAAGGTGGGGAGAAAATTAATAAAGATCATGTAGAGGAAATACTATGAAGGGGCAAGGGCGCTTTGGGTATAGAAATCCAGCACACATTTGTATTCACTCACTGAAAGCCAAGTCCTGATATAGATTAGGGAGCACAGAAGTAGAAATTGTAGATAGAAATTTGAGTTTTAAGAAACTTAGATTAGTTAGTAGGACATCTGAGATGAGGCATCGTGAGGCTCATCTACATAACAACATGTAGCTGTAAATTAGAGTACATCTCATGTGGTAGTCATCTTTATGCTACTGGAGCAAAACACTGAGATAATAATTTATAAAGGGGAAAAACTGAGTCTTGATCACAGATTAGAGGTTTCAGTCCATGGTGAAATGGTCCCACTGCTTTGGGCATGTGGTACCATTGTACATCATGGTAGGAGAAGGTGTAAGAGGGGGCTACTAATCTCAGGCAGCCAGGAAACATAAGGGAGAAGAAAAGGAAGGAGCTTGAGTCCCAATACCACCTTCAAAGCTATGTCACAAACAACTTAACTTCCTCCAGGCCCTTGAAGGTTCCACCACATCCCCTTAGAACCATAGGCTGGGGACCAAGTCTGATAATACATGGACCCTTGGGGAATATTTCAGTTAAAAACTATAAGATGAAAAGTGCAGAAGAGGAGGCAGAAAAACATGAAATGTATTACCCTAGGGGAATAAAAACAAAAGGAAAGGAGGTTTTATATAGAACATGAGTGACTTAGATTGGACCCTTAGATTGAACTGGCAACACAAAGAAGCAAAAATAAAAGGTACAGAGATAGATAATAAACACCACATACTGTGAGGCACAGAAGAGGATATAACATTAAGGGGAATGTATAATAATTAAATGAGAGGAACACCAGAGAGATCAGCTTCCCATTCACATTGTGATTATGAAGCAAATGGGGAGATGGTTAGGGAGTTTTCAAAAGCCCTGGAATTTCTTACAGACAGAGGAGGCTGCTCTAGGTTTCCCCCGGAGAGCAGGTGTGTGAAGCAATGATGGATATGGCACCCTTCTTCCTGAGACAAAGAAGAGGAGCTCTCATTCAGCTCTCTTCAAGAAAAATAGAAACTTCTTTTCCATGTCTAGGCAACATCCTGTACTTGGGTATTAGCTTCTAGCTCCCACCTGACCTTTTAAGAAAATGTGCACATGCAAGTAGGACTTGCCTCTTGGTCAGTTAGCTAATACTCAAGAAGAGGTGATTTGTTAAACACATGGGCCTTTCCTTTCCCCATTGCTGTTTTTTTCCATGAAAAAACCACTCAAAATGTTTTAGATTTATGGAAAAATAATTATCTAAAGATATTTTTCTCTCTCTGGAATCCACCCTCTCGTTCCTTTCCCTTCAAGCATCATTTCTCCTGTCCTTTTAATTTCATTTCTCTTAATTTTCTTTTTACAAATCTTTAATTAAAATCTTTACTTTTAAAAAAACAAATGACTTTAAGTTCTTGCCCAACTCCCACTGCAGAATTCTCAAAAAGAGCTAAAGATAACATTGGGGGAAAGTGCTAGAACATAAACTCACCTGCCAGAATAAGACTTGAGGTTTATTTTTTAGATTTGAAATTATTTTAACTGACATACACTTGGTACGCCTGTGATAAACAAGGTTCTATTGGCAGAGCACGAACTAACTCAGCATCCTATAATTAAACATCTCTAAAATTTCCATGAAGATGTCATTTTAAATACCACAAAGACATGCTGAGTTTATCACCTAAAATATAAAGCAGCTCATTAACATTTGCATAAAGAACAGAATAACACCTCCACATTTTAAAAAGAAAACACTCCTTTTTCTTAAATCTACAGTTTATATAGTGTCTTTCCTTCTAAAGTACTTTGATTAATATCTTTTTGGTTCAAGTGTTGGAGGAAAGGTGTTAAAATTACCTTCAGATAATTTTGCCGTGTCTAGCTGCCTACTCTGACAGTAACAAATGGAATCTTTCTTCCATGCTGCAATCTGTCCCCAGCATCCCACCATGCAATGCATTCAGATACTGATGGGGAAAGTATCTGAAGTAGACATTGATGGGGATCAGAAGTATTGATGGGGAAAGTATCTATGTAGACACTGCAGAATGCTGTAAAAGCAGATTTCCTCCCTTATCTTGCTTTCTCTAGCTGTTTCCTCACACTGAGTATGTTTACAGATATACATCAAGACTGTGATGTAAAACAATACACAAATAGAGGAATTCTTAAGATAGCAATTGACAAAAATATTCTTTTTTGCTAATTTCAGTGCTTTATTTCAGCTTTCTAATCATGCAGTATAGGAAAACTTCATGTGAATTTGTTGGTTGTTTCAACTTCTAACTCTCATCTTTCTTTAATGTCTTTCATTCACTGTATTTCTTTTGATTTCTGTTGATGAAATTAATAGATAAAAAAGCTTTATTCTGAAATTAAAATAATAAATTGTATTAGTCTCACCACTTTCTAGGCAGTGTTAGAAATGTCTTCCTTCGATGCACTGTGTACTTCTCCACTGTGCTTTGAGACAGAGGAAGACCTGGCTTATGAAATGAAATGACGGCCAAGGATGAGCAGAATCAGGAGGATTAAGGAGCAATAGAACAAAAGTACTGAGAAAGCAGACAAGGTTGAGAAACAGGTGTATGGAACACAAGATTTCCCCCAAGGAGAGCACATGTGAGCAACAGGGACATTGCCAAGTGCTGAACTGAATAAAGGTCTAAAATTAAGAATGCAAATTTGAAAAATTTTGCAAAAATCCATCTTGGTGCCAACAAGAACACCTTGGCACTACAATACCTTCTCTCTCATAATTAAAACCAATCTGCTTGTGGGGCTCTTTGTCTCTGGATCCTTTGAGTAACACGTTAAGTGAGCTGACCAGAGCATACTAATGATGGATTATTATACAACAGCTGTGATCACTCAAGGATTGAAAAAGGTCTAGAAGCAGATTCAACACTAAAAGGAGTCAGGCTAAGGAACAAACTTTTCTGGATTCTCATGCCATTAGGTAGCAATGCTGGGAATGAGTCTATTTTTCAGGCATTACTAATTTCCTAGTTCAGGGTAGGAAAATGTTTAATAATAATTCATATGCTGCAAAATTGCCAAAAGTAGATTCACAGAATTTCTAAAGTAGCCTGAATTCTGGTCTTTTGTATAATCACAGGTGTGAGCCAAATTGATAAATTAATATCTGTGATTAACAGTGATTCAGTGAAGCCCTGCTCACTAATCAATCGTTGTAATGTTTCTCTAAAAACATAAATGCAGACCTAAAATTCTTCCAAGAAGCTCTCTAGGAAGCCAGTGTTGCTGAGTCCAAGCTGGTCCAGGAGATCTAATACAGCTCCTGGAGTGTCTGAGGGTGGGCTTTATTTGAGAACATACTTCATTTCCATTTTGCAACTACTAGACTAATTTTTCCCAGTTAAACTGAACCAAGAGAGGGTTTCATTACTCATTTCCTTGCTCACAAGGACTTACTAAACTCATTCTCTTCATTCTGTTAGGCTCAGAAAATCCCACCATAATTAAGATGCCATTTCTGCCCTCAAGGAACCCAAAGATTAATAGATTTATTCCCTTGCTTCCCAACTAAAGAAAAGGAAAAAGAAGATAGTTAGCAATTTTTCCAAATAACATATCTAGATCAACTTTATGGTGAACATTGTAGGAACATAGAATTATAGGACTAGAGTACTATTTCTGTATGTGAGTAATTACCTCCATGTGTTTCCCTTGCTTACTGAAGTAAACTTTGAAAAGCAGACACATAATTTGCATCAATACAGAAATACTCAACACCGGTACTTCAGTTCTGAATGAAGTACAAAGGCAAAACTACAGTTTTGGTAAAACTGCAAAGATATCCATATGATTTTTCACTTCACTTCCTACCAGCAGTTGTTCCAATGACATAATTCCTTAAGCTTTACCTATAAGAACTCAAAATTGATGTGAAAAGTAATATGTACAGTATGGCAAAGATTAAATTAAATGATGCAAAAAAAGCATCCCCAGACACACAGTGGGAAATCAACAATCACAAATGCTACACTACACATCAAATATTCACACAGCTGTGCTAACATGTGGTGTCCGGTGTCGGTCACACTAAGACTGTAGAGAAGAGGTTAAAATTTTTAAAAGTAGCAGTTGGTTCTCTGAAATACACCAGAGCAAGACAGAAGAGATGTTTAGGCTGCATCAGCCACTTATTTATTGCCAGACAGTCACACATGTTCACCGAAGCAACTGCGGACCTGGCACAAAAGAAATGAGTGATGCTTCTTTAGGAATTTTTTACCACTGCAGCAGGAAAGGAAAAATAAAAAATACCCTTCCATTGCCTCATTGCTTCTCTGGGAATCAGCGTCTCCAGCCTTCCATATGTGCTACTTGATCTTTAATTTATGGAATCAACAGAAAGCCCTGTCCTCGGCAGCACAGATGCTGGACAAATAGCTAGAGCATTGATTTTGGTATTTGGCCAAAATGATGGCATCATTATGTTGACTGAATATCTCTGCCTCTAATAAAAATGCTTTATGTGGAGTCTCAGAGAATGGAAACTACTGGCTGGCTATAGAAAAGGAAAGAAAGAAAAGGCGATTAGGAAGCAGTATTTCTTTTGGTCTACCTTGCCCTCTGTGTTTAAGCATTACATAGTGACTTTGATCTTCATATATTATTGTTTCTTCTTGTTGTTTGAGACATATCAATACCACCAAACACTTGGCAAGAGAACATAGACACAATTTAATTTTCATATCTGTACAAGTTTGCAATAGAGCAGTGGAAATATTTGATTAAATATGTAAAATATTCGTCAAGCTTTTAAATAATTCTATTATCAAAACTAGCATCATTAGCCAAATATATGATATGTATACTCTGAAAACAAGTGAATGTGTTACCATGTTGTCTCCCTTCAGATATTCACTGAGTCAGTTTCCATCTTAAACATAATCAAGCCCCTAGATACAATATGAAAAAATAGGTACACATTATTTTGAAATGTAGCAAAGGTATTAAAATATATAAGTATAGAATAGGGAAGGATAGAAGAAAACAAAAGTAAGTCATTGATAAGTTACAAATTAACTTTAATTTTCTAAAGACTATAAATAGCAAAGAATCTTTGCTTAGACAGTTTAATTCTATAAAAGAACTATAATCTTTATATAAGAATGCTCACATGCACTAATATATTACAGGATGATTAGTGATAATGAGTGACTTTTCAAATACCCTTGATGTTTCTGTGCTCACTTTGGAGAAATATCTATTCAGATCTTTTATCCACTTTGTAATTTGACTATTTACTTATTTATTTCACTACAGAATTGTAGTAACACCTTGAATTTTGCTTTTCTTAACTGAAGGCCGATCCATCCATCAAATCAATAATTCAGTGATTTGACTTGGAGCTTAGCAGTTGAAAGCATCATGAAAAGAACTCCAATTCAATATTCTTATTGCCGGGTGTCATCTGTTTTTAAATCAGCTGGCCTGTCACCAGCACATTCTCCTTTTTAAAATATCTACTTTATCTCTTAATAAACCTGTGGCACAGTAATTATAACCTAAGGTATTGTTGTCAGAAAGACGTATGCTCCCCTCAAATCCCTGCCCCTTTCTAGGTAGGTGACTTTCAGAGTCCATCTGACTCTGGGCACCAGAAGTTTCATTTGTGTAGATGGAAAGAATACATCATCTGGTCTCCATTAGGACTGAGTCAGATTATATGTAAAATATACTTTGCACCACTTTGGAGTATAATCATTAATTGCTCAGAGAAATCTTCTGACAAGATTTTATTGGGATAACGTTGACTTTCTAAAATGTGATTTAAAGACGCTTTTATCACATGTTGTAACAAAGGAAATCAATATCCAAAGATGGGCTCCAGTAACCATAGTGCTTATTTTAACAAAACACACCTAGACTTTTGAATGTATGTATATTTTTCAAGTAGCTTTCTAAATTATACATATTTTTAATATATACAAGCTAAATCAATGGAAATTAAATTTTATATAACAAGAAAACATGTTTTAAATTTTAATCATTGTGTATAATAACAAGGTTGATATTAAAGACTATCAAATGCTTTCAGTTTGCATTCAAATTCTGCCTATTTAAAATAAACTAGTAATTCTTGAAAGGCATTACTCTTGCTTTATATGTTGAAAGAAAGCAAAAATAATATCTACTGAACCCTTAAAGAGATCAAAATCACTTTCAAATTTCTATCTTCATTTCCTTTCATTTTATGAGTTTTTATTGCAAGTCTCAAATTTTGGATAGGTCAATCTATTTCTTTTGTGGGGTGGCAGGGTCTCACTTTTGCTGTTCAGGCTGGCGCTAAGCTCAGCTTTGAACAGAATCCTCTTGCCTCTGCCTCCCAAGTGGTAGAATTACAGAAGTGAGCCACCACACCTGGCACTGTGGTATGTGGTTTCAGTTGCTGGTGGGTGTGAGTCTTCACACCAGGCACTGTTGTTCATGGTTACCAGGGATCGAACCTGGGCCCTTGCACTTGCAAGGAAGGCACAGGAACCACTAAGCTAGATCTCCATCATAGTCAATTTATTCCTTTTTTAATGGATTTTTTAAAATTCAAATCCTTATTGGTACATTATGAATACACATCATCATTGCATTCAACACTGAGAGTTTGTACCAGAATATGGCCTGGCTTCTCATTTTTTCCCTCTCCCCACCCACCTTGCACTGCACCTATATACATAAACTTTATTTCCTTTTTATTAATATCACATTCTTTTTCCCCTCATTATTTACCCCTATACCATCTTTCCTGTTAAATATTTTCTGTTTCACAGTATCAGCTATACATACTGGAATACATTTATATCTTCATTCCGCTCAATCTATTTCTTAATCATTTTTGTCACAGCTTGTGATACGACAAACTAAGTACTAGCTATGATTACAAAAAATAACAATCAAAGAGTAAGTGGGGCCGGGGATATAGCTCAATGGTTCCGGGGCCTGTCTTGCAAGTGCAAGGACCCTGGTTCGATCCTCGGTAACCACATACAATACTGGGCATGGAGACTCACGCCCAGCAGCAACCAGTACCACATACCACAGTGCCGGGTGTGGTGGCTCACGCCTGTAATCCCAGCACTCGGGAGGCAGAGGCAGGAGGATTGCTGTGATGTGAGTTTGAGGCTGCCTGAACCACAAAGCGAGACCCTGTCTCAAAAAACCTTAAAAAAAAAAAAATCAGAGTACGTGAACTTATGTGAAATTTAACAAATTTATTTTCAAGGATGTTAATTTCATATTTGGAAATGTGTATGTCTCACAGCTAAAATTCAGAACCATAAATTGAAAATATACATATGAAATTAAAAGTTTGTTTTAATCAATTTGTTTGAGATACTAACAATTATGAAAGAACAAAAAATAAAAGTATATATATATATATATATATACACACTTTATTGAGATATCACTGACAAATACAAATTATAGATATTTAAGTTATAAAATGTAGCTTTATGATATACATATACTGGTGATGAGAACACTTCAGATTTGTTTTCTTAGCTGTTTTCAAGTGCATAGCGCATGATCAGTAGTAACCACAGTTGCAATGCCACATGTTATATTCCCAGAACTTACTCAGCGCATAACTGAAATTGTGTACACTTTGACCAAGGTCCCTGTTTTTCTCACCTCTTGGCTCCTAGCAACTGCCATCATGGCTCTTAGTTCAAGTGCTTTAGATTTCATATATAGTTAGATCATAAGTATTTATCTTCTTGTACCTGGCTTACTTCATTTAGCAAAATAGCTTCCCACTTCATCTATACTATTATAAATGGTAGGGTTTCCTTTTTGGTAGGTCTAGATACTATTCCACAATGTGAGTGCGACTGTGCCTGTGGTGTGAGTGTATATATTTGTGTGCATATGTATCACATTTTCTTTGACACTGATCAGTTGACAGAATACTCACTTCCATATTTTGGCTATTTTGATGGCACAATGAAAATGACAGTGTAAATATTTCTTGGGTATCTGTCTTTATAGAATCTGGGATATGTAGCTAGACATAGAATTGTTGAATCATATGTCATAGGGCTGTTTCATTGATAGTTTTTGAAGAATCTCAATGCTGTTTTCCATAATAGC
This sequence comes from Petromus typicus, assembly GCA_004026965.1. NCBI lineage: Eukaryota > Metazoa > Chordata > Mammalia > Rodentia > Petromuridae > Petromus > Petromus typicus. The sequence continues at coordinate 71,753 of PVIR01004966.1, forward strand.
TCCATCAAGATGCAATCCCACTGGTACAATTCATTATGCATGTGTAGATCAAACTTCAAAAATTGTCAGAATTTTTATTAGCTGACATATAAATACATTGGGAGCATAAAGATGTACCTGATGAAAGCCTAGCTCAAACTTCTCTAGTTAAAAGGCAATGTGTTGGCAGATATGACTGTATAAGTTGGGTAGGTATAAATCCAGCAACACAAACAATGTCGTCAAAGCTATAGTTTCATCTTCTTGGCCAGAGTTTTACAAAGATAGTAATCAGCACCAAGTTAAATAGTATATTCAAATTATTTATGTTCACCTAGACCTCCATTAATTCACCAGTTCCTGGTATATGGAGAGATCGATACACATACAGATCTGCCTGAGAAGCCATAACCATTTGGTGGGGATCATGACCAACTCCAGGCCTTGGTCTACCAGAAAGGGAGACAGGGGTAATAAATATCTTGACTCTATTTTTGTCCTCCTTTTTACTCTCATGCCTGCACTTCCTGATCCCCAAAACTCTCTAGAACCCAAAGAACATACTAAAGCAATACATAAAAATCAGACTTCTGCAGGTCACAAGGCATAATACAGAAAATTAAACTGTGAATCCAAAGGTATTAGGGGAAAAGTGGCAAAATAATGTAGAAAATTAAAGTACATGTGATCAGAGATTTAAAGAAAAAGAGCAAAAGGAAAATATGTTCATCAATTGCATCTATGATTTGAAGTTAAGCAAATAAGAATAAACTATAGATTCAAGTTTTTAGGCACATCAGTAAAAATATGCTGAAACCATCAGCTCATATTTTACGACTCTCAACTGAGGTGAGATCGTAACCCACACAGACGTAAGGTTGTACTCAATTTAAATCCATCCTCCCCTGACACTCGCAAAGTTGATTACCAAAGTTATTTGTATGGTTGATCTACTGTCTTTCAACCAATCTGCACTTAAGCTGCTAAAATCTGCCTTTTTAAAAGCAAAAGATAGGTAGGCAGTTTGGAGAACAAAAATGAGTAACCAAGCCAAGCTTGAATGATTGATTGTGCTTTCTTTCAATCAGTAAGATCAATCTACTCTCCTTGAAATAGAATGTTTTAGAAGTTCAAGTGACTTTGACGCTAATCCAATACACTCTAGCCCCTCACTGGGTCCAGCTGAGATGAGTGATAGAGCCCAGTATAGCAGCTTTTCTGAGAAAAGAAGTCATCTTTCATACAAGTTCTATTAGCCATCAAAAAGTCAAGTAGCTAACATTGTATGACAAAAGACAAATCAGAATAGAGGACCAGGGCAGGTGGGTCAAGTCAGCTAATCTCCCCTTGGGATCAGTAGAGTTCTCTCTTCCTACTGTTCACAGAGCAAAAAGGACAGTATCACGAAAGCAAAGTCATGCTGCTGACTTTGGCTATTCCAGGACCAGGAGAGAAAAACAAGAACTTCAGTTTCTTTAGCTAATGAAGCTCCACCTTAAGACAATGAAAGGTGCTTGTATGATTCAAAGTCTCAAATCATAATCCAATTCCTCATTTATTAAACAGAATTGTGTCAAGAAAATGTTTTATTTACTTCACCTAAAATAGAAGTATTTTAACCTGAAATGATCTAAAGGAGAAACTACTTGAAATTCTAGTAAAGACGGATTTGTTTTACAAGAACTAAACTATTACTAAAAAAAACAGGAGGATTTTCATTGACTTACGGATCTATTTGCCTCAATTTTCTGCATCACTTTCAGCTCACGGATCTTGGTGGTACTTGGGATTCGTGGTTTTCTGCAAATAGAGCCCAGTTGTAAGAATGCTATCTTGGATTGTATGTGCAAGGACTTTTCATTGTACTTTCAATAGGAAACATAATGAGACTATTGATGAATTATAACTGAACAGTTAATTTTAATACCTCATGTATTTTTTTAAAAAGCACAAGAAAATCTGGATAAGAAGAAGGGGAAAGAAAATAAATTTTAGAAAATTTGCTCACATTCTCACTCAAATTTTGCTTTTTAATTTTGAAAATATTGTTTATTCTATTTTTCAGTCTTTTATTTAAATGTCATTGGACTTATGAAAGTATTTTCTTGTACATAGAAAATATTTCTTTGTAAGTGTTTAATTTTACTGCACAAATATTCTGTCTCATAAAACTGTCCCCACAGCTACATCTACAGATGTGTTTAGGTATTTGAAACTCTGAGATTTGAGAGCTAGGTTTTTGTCAGTTGTGTAAGATATAAATTTGCCTCATGCTATTTAACCCCATTTCTATGAAAAAGTAATAACAAATTTGAATGTATTTCAGCTACAATTTGGCAAACATATTGGACAACAAAATTGGTGAGGTTTAAAAAAACATTTTAACAAAATGACCTGAACCAGTACCCTCTCATTCTTTTACTCATTTCAGATAGATTTATTCAGTGATAAAATAAGAATCAAAATAAATGTAATGCCTGTCTGGGGAACATACAGTCTGTTCTGGTATTTCAACAAATTAAGAGGGAACTTAAATTAATGTAATACCAGAAGAAATGGTTAAATTCAGAATTTATGAAAGTTATTAGTATTTATGAGGGTCCAGGTTCCTGTCTCCATCTTTAGACACAGCTGGAAGGATGTAAGAAATATGAGGATCCAAATTTTGATTTAAAAAAAAAAAAGATCCAAAACTTTGGTATAAAAACTAGTATATCAACACAGGCCAGGGATCAAGAAGAGGAAGCTTTCTCCATTCACAAAATATATTGAAAATAGGATTGTTTGGCTTCTCTGCTCTGAAAACCATAAGATGTTAAACCCTCCCAGCTCTTTGATAGCAGAGTAAGTCCAGCCTTTTTTTTTTTTAATCTTTATTGGTACATTAAATATACACATCATGATTGCACTCCATAATGGGGATTTGTACTAGTATAAGACACAACTTAATTCTCATTTTTTCCCATAGCCCCACCCACCCTACCACCCCCAATATACATAAAATTTGTTTCCTTACTTTTTTGTTACAATCTCAATATTGTCCCTTTTCACCTTATTTTACATTGAGCATTTTCTATTTCACAATATATAACATACAATGCTAGGACTCATTTACATCTTCATTTTCTCATACCAGAGAAAAGATGCGATATGTACCTATCTGTGACCTATTTATTTCACTTATGAGGATATCCTCAAGGTATGTCCTTTAAGTAGAAATGATTCAAACTTATCATTTTTTATGGCAGAGTAGTACTCCATTCTGTAGAAGAACCACAGCTTTTTTATCCAGTCTCCAGTGGATGGACACTTGGGTTGTTTCCAAGATGTAGCAATCACAAACTGGGCTGCTATAAACATGGGTGCACATATGTCACTGTGATAAGAGTCTTTTAATTCTTTTGTG
>PVIR01004967.1:5217-75262 GCA_004026965.1 Petromus typicus
CTCTTTTTTTTTTTTTTTTTTTTTTTTTGAGACAGGGTCTCACTTTGTGGTTCAGGCTGGCCCTGAGCTCAGCCTCAAACTCACATCACAGCAATCCTCCTGCCTCTGCCTCCTGAGTGCTGAGATTACAGGTGTGAGCCACCACGACCAGCTAGTGATCCTACTTCTGTGCCTCACCTCCCTCCAGTAGTAGTTTGGTTTAACATTGAAAGTAAGACTACTGAGAGCCTTTTAGAGTACAGTGATCTAGTGAGCTTTCCTGTAACTGAGACCTGACACTTACAGCTCAACACAAGGCCGTGTTTTATTTGACTCATGGTTACAGAGAGCTCAGTGCATGGTCAGCTACCTCCAAAGCAGGAATATTACAGCAGAAAGCAGATCAGAGAGAAGCAGATCAGGAAACCACTGCCAAAGTTAAAAGAGTAGGGAACTACATAGAAATGGACTCCAAAAGTCACATATCCAGGACCCATCCAGACATACTCAGACAGTGTGTTACTAACCAAGTCAATGACTTTAACTTTATAGGTAGAAGATAAACAGCTTCTTGAAAGTGCTATTATCGGGGCAAGGGATATAGCAAGCGCAAGGACCCAGGTTCGATCCCCAGTAACCACATTAACAATACTGGGCGTGGAGACTCACACCCAGCAGCAATCAGTACCACATACCACAGTGCCAGGCGTGGTGGCTCACGCCTGTAATCCCAGCACTCGGGAGGCAGAGGCAGGAGGATTGCTGTGATGTGAGTTGGAGACTGAGCTCAGGGCCAGCCTGAACCACAAAGTGAGACCTTGTCTCAAAAAACCTAAAAAAAAAAAAAAAAAAAAGTGCTATTATCTCTCATATTTAAATAACTATTCTGTTGGTACGCATCTCACATGTTAGATTGCTGAATTTGTCATAGTTTTGTACTTACAAAATCTTGTGTCCTAGGTAGTGACACTTTTGAAGGTGCTTCATACTTGATAGGTAGAGGAACACTTGATTATCTTCATACAGCTGTAGCATCCATTGCTACATTAATCTTTTTAATTTATGTGATATAAGATGCAGCAATGTGCGTGTGTGCGGCGGGGGGGAGTTATCCTGGCTTACTGCCTCTTTTCTAAGCATACTTTTTAATTAATCAGAAAAGCTTTGACAATGACAGTGGACATGTGAAGTTTGTTGACAGTGCTGCCGGCCACCGAGGAGTCATCCAACCCACCCTCTTTCCTGCACTGTTTCTCCACTTTTCATAAACGTGTCCTCTTAGTTTGGCCCATGTAAATGGAGCCAGATAGGGAAAGTGTTCAATCACAAGGAGGCCTTTCCTGTTATGACAGGGAGCATTGGAATCTGTGTGAAAGAGGGCAGAGCTTTTCTCCAAAGGTGGGGCTTGTCCACACCTGCTCTGGGGGAAATTCCATGACATCATTTTATTGGAAAAGAGTTTTCTTCCTCTACTTTCCTGCCACTCCTATCGTTTGAACTCCTGGGAGGTTTGTAAGTATTTTCCAAAATACAGCACATGCCACACAATGTTGTCTGGCAGATGTCAGATAACCTTTTTCGAGCCAGTATTGAGACAGATTAAAAAATAACTTGGACTTTCAAAATGGTGTTGCCCACTGGAAGCTGGTAAATCTTGCCAATAGATGCAAGTCTGGCTACATGATGTTTTCAAAGTCAGGATTTTAAAAAAAAAAAAGACATAAAGCAAAATTGTTGGCTTCTCAGAAAAAAGAAGTCACATAGTGATACAGAGTCCATGTTTCTGTATCTCACCAAGGGGCAAGGCCCACATCCCTGTGTCTCCTTCAGAAGGGGAGAGCTCTCAGTCACTGAAGTCCTGTTAGTCCCTCCACTGACTTATGAGTGTCCTATATGTTCCACACAAGCATTTGAATAAACAGCTTCTTGAAAGTGCTATTATCTCTCATATTTAAATAACTGTTCTGTTGGTACACACCTCACATGTTAGATTGCTGAATTTGTACATAGTTTTGTACTTACAAAATCATGTGTCCTAGATGGTGATACTTTTGAAGGTGCTATGTTCATTGAGTTCACGATATATTCTCCATATTGTGTTCATACAACTACATTCCAAACCATCTCCTAGCCTTAAGAGAACTTGAAACTTGAAAATATATTATGAAAAACAATCTTTAATAAACCTTTTATTTGAGTTTTGTTTAGTTTTTTCTCAGATTTGATTTATTTCTTTGAATTTCACATTCTTTCACTTGTTTTGTTTTGTTTTGTTTTGTTTTGAGACAGGGTCTCTCTATATAGTTCAGGCTGACCTTGAACTCAGGAATTCTCCTGTCTTGGCCTCCTGAGTGCTGGGATTCAGGCACATACCACCATGCCTGGCAATTCTCTCAGTTTCTGACCTCCAGGCATAGATGGATAAGTGTAGTTCTGCTACACTACTGAAGGAAAGGCTTCCTTCCGATCTGCACAGGAGGTAGCTGACTCAGTCCTCCAGGGAGAGCAGCCATCAGTCCTCACAGAGAGGGACAGTAACAGAGATCGATCTCTCTCCTCCTCCCTTTCCCTCTATCCCTCTATTCCCCGTTTTTTTCTTCCATACCTGATTTCCTACATTCTAACATCACAAACTACTTTTTATTCTTTTCTGAAGTAAAATACTAAAAGAGAAGATTTTACTTCTATATCTAGAAATTAAAATTCACCAAGTTTTCCACAAACATTTCCTTCCATTCTTGTCCCAAATTTGCCTGCCATCCATGTCGGTGATGTGCCTTTTTCCTATACTGGTGTACACAGGGTCCTTCCAACGCGAAATACTGAAGTTCCTGCGCGCCCACAGATCTGCGGGAGTATGGGCTAAGAACTAAGGATCTTCTTTGTACTTAAAATCTCTCCTTGCAAACTCCTGGATCTTTGACACTTAAAGCCAGGTAAATAGGAGCAGCCTTAAAGACTGGAAACGAGTTCTTAGAACACAGTGGGGCAGATGCTACTAGATAGGTCTGAGGAAAATACAGGGAGGACCCAGGGGAGAAATAAATTGTTCTGCAGGTTTTCCAAGAGCAAATTCTGTTGAGAAGAGGAACAAGGTCTAGGAGATGTCAACAGCTTCGCCCAGCAGGGGAAGTGAGGCAGGTGCTATTGGCAGAGAAGGAGCATATGTAAAAAGTACCAAGTCTCAACAGACAGGGAGGCCATGGAGAAAACAATGGGAAAAGAAGTGCAGCTTGAGCAGAAGGACAGGAATGGCAGGCATTTGCAATAATCCATTATTGTAAGAAACGCAGACTAAACTCAGGTGCTGGCAAAAAGGGGAGAGGAAGGGATTAATTCAGGTTCAAGTGGGACATGAGAGCCTGGCGGAAGTTAGGGTAACTTCCGCTTCCGCTAACAAAATTATCAGGAAAGGAAAACCCCCAGCACGCAGCAAGTCTGGTATCAGCCCGCACAGTTTACTAAATGACCTTTGGCTATACCCAAATAAATGCTCTTTTCCTTTTTCTGACATGACCTCCTCCTTCTCCTCCTTGACATTTTCTTTTCTCTTAGTTTCCAAGTATGATATTGGTAAATACATATAATCTCCCACTTTTGATCCATATAACCTCTAAAATCCTTGCAGTCTCCAAAGTGGTGTCTTTTTTTCTGTGTTTGGAAGAGGAATGATAGCCAGAAGCCCTTTCACAAGCTCCAGGGTAGGGGCTGGTCACAGAGAGGGCCGAACCTTAACCTCTGTCCCTCTAACCCCTGACAGGAGAAGGGCTAAAAGTCAAACTGATCCTGAAAGGCCAGTGGCTTAGTTAGTTACACCTACATAATGAAGCTGATACAGAAGAATCACATACAGAAAGACAGGAGAAAGACAAGGAAATTATACTTTTTAAAATATACTTTCCAAAAACCTGCAGCTTTAAAACACAATCAAAGTTACTCAAAGTTGTGATGCCTTTAAAAAATTTTTTTTTCACCCTTGTCTTCTTCCAGGCTTTTTATTTTTAAATTCCTAAAAAATCTTAAAGAATCAGTAAGTCTGTAAGTTGAGCCTGTGCTTTTCTTGTAATACTATAAATCCACAACTTCTACAAACCTCCACTCTCGAGGAAAGAGTATTATTAATTGGGTACCATATTTCTAAATTTTAAGTCCATGTAAATGGTTTCATTTTTACCTAGCTAACTGTCCAATGATTATGGCTTATATTTAGATCCCCCACAAAGCCGCATGTGGTCATAGGTGGGGCTTTTTAAAAGGTGGCTGCAGTTAGTGTGTGACACTGGAATTGATGGTGAAATGGTACTGAAGGGTGCTAGGACTAAGGGTGTGCATGCTACCCATCCTATGTAGTCTGGATAAGATAAAGGGCCACTGATAAGTGTCTGTTGTTTCTTTACTACTGTCTGCTATAAACTCTTCTCCTCTGAGATACCCCTCTGCCTAGCCGCCTTGTTTTAGAGCCATCTGATTATGGACCAAAACCTCAACAAACTATGAGCCAAATACACTTTTCCTCCTCCTTTACCTTGGGATATTGGTATTTCATCTCAGCAATGAGAACAGTAACCACGACACTAACTAATGGGTCACCTGACAGATGCTAGGAATATACATCCTGAATCAGAAGTATTCAGCCTGTGGTCTACAGACAGCATGAGGCCTCAACAGCTAAAATTCGAGCCCATAAGATTGTAAACTTTTAACGTGATCATGTGACTTTAGCAATGTTTTTCATGATGCAGTGTGTGGTGCTTAAATAGGGAGTATATAGGTGAGAAAGGAACAGTCCTTGAGCAGAACAGTCCTTGAGCAGAGGGCCAGCTGTGCCTCCTACACCCACCACTGTCCAATCAAAGGTCTCTGGCAAGCACGGGTAGTAGTATTTCATCGTGCACACACATGCATGTGTCTTTGATGACAAGGGTTTATTGTTACTAAGCAGACGTGTAAGTTTTTCCTTTGTTAAAGCTGGGTAACTGCTCTCATGAAAGCAGATATTGCTACACAGATTCAGCTTCACTGAACCAAGGTCAAATATCCCACCAGTTTTATGTTTAGGTTAGAAACTGTCATAATAAAAACTAAAAAAGGAAGTTTTATTGCAGAGACATTAACTATATTGTGTATTTTGTATGCAGACAAAGATAACTCCTTCTTACTCTGTGTGGGCCAGGGAAGTCCAAAGGTTGGACACTCATGTCCTGGAGCATTTGTCCTGAGGCCATCCCAGGGAGCACAAAGTAATGCTCAGTCCCAGACCGTACGCGCCTCCCCCTGGGGCTCCTGCCCTCCTTTCTGAGTGTTTTCTCCTCTCGTTTCATGGAGTCCGTCTGCCTGTGCTTCTCACTGGTGGGTGCTGAAGTAAATTTCAGTACCAAGAGCTGACAAACTACTCCGTGGGGCAGAGGAGTTGAGGTTCCCACGTCCTCTTCGAGGGAGACTCCTGAATCCCCATGCAGAGTCAAAGTCCAAAGGGACAGAGAGCTTGAGTGCCAACACTGGAAGTCTCTGGAGGCCAGTGAACCAGTGAAGGCCTGGGGGTCCCCGACCCAAGCTCTTGTACCTTCGCTATGTGGTTCTTCATCTGTGTCCTTTGAAACAAGACAGCAAACATCAATGTTTTCATGAGTTCTGTGAGACAATCCAGCAAACTAATCAAGCCCATAGAGGGAATCATAGTTTCCTTGATTTATAGCTTATTGGAAGCACGAGTTGCAGCCTGGGGGTTGTGGTTGTCTTTTCATATGTGGGGCAGTCTTAGGGGCTGAGTCCTCAAGTCGTGGGATCTGACACTATCTCCAGGTAGGTGATGTGTGAACATAATTGAATCAAAGCCCTTGGGTTGCTCTCTGCTGCTGCATAATTAATTGCTTGCTTGTCACAGGGAAAAATCTCCACACCTCTTGAGGTTACTGATTGCTTCTATGTTAACTATTGCGATGTCAGAGTGGAGGAAAAGCAGTTTTTGCTTTCTGCAGCAACATACCAGCCTTATAAATTTCTTCTTTTCTAGTTCTGTCCTTCCCAGAGAAAAAGGAGAAATAAAGGGAGTTTCTGCTGTTGGCCCTGTGCTCCCCCGTTCTCTGCGAACTTCCCGCCTCACTGATCTTCACTTACCGACTGTGGACTCGTGACTTCTGACCCCAGTGTTCACCCCACACCTCACCCATCGGTTCCAGTTTCCATGCAGCTGCCTCGTGCACACTTCCTCCCAGTGTCTTGTAGGCTCCACCCAACGCTGACTCAAGCTCCCCTTCCCATCAAGTGCCTCCTTCATCCACCGAACACCTGACTCCTCTGGTCTCTTAACTCCTGTGAGCGCAGGCTCCGGCCAGGTGTGGTCACCTCTAGCATAGCACATGGCTCATGCCTCCAGAACACTCAACACTCTGGCAATAGTAGCTCCATAGGATTCTGGCTTTTGTCAGCTCTCAGGGAATAAAAGTCAGCTTTAACCCTTTCCCCATCCCACTGTAGCCTAAATTAATCAAAGCAGGCTCCATTTGCTTCAGAAAGCTTTTCCTGACCACCTGGTCTGTCCTTCCCTGGTCTGTTAGTTCTTCTAATTCCCTGCGTACACTTTGATTGTGCTGTAGAGCAGTGGTGGCGAACGCACGGCACATGTGGCCCAGCGGGCACAGAGCCCTCTCTGTCAGCGTGCTAACCAAGCTGCCCCAGCCCAGGTTGGACAAATTTTCAGCATGCAAAACAGAGAAGATCACATTAACTACACAAATAACACACCAAATGCATTTTTACTTTCAATAAAAAGCAGTTTATACCACTGAAAGCTGTTAATGTGTTTTTCTTTTAAGATAACAGATGTTAATGTATGAGTTGTTTTTTCTGAACTAAAATGTCAGTATTCAGGTTCAGTTGCATTGTTGGCACTTTGGGGAAAATAACTGGGTTTTGGGTTGCAGTTTGGGTACCTGGTCTCTAAGAGGTTCACCATCACTGCCATAGGGTATGGTCTCCACCTCAAATTTACTTACTAGTTGTAGTACTTACTAGGGAGGAGCCAGGTGTTGTTTTTATATTCTGATGGCTAATTGTTCAGTGGAAAGAAGGGCAGATATTCTGTGTGCAGTGTCTAGAAAATATTTGGGAAGAAATGAAGGGTACAGGAGAAGGCTGAGTTAAAATAGAAGTAAACTGTCAACAGAGATGCTATGGAGGGTGACTTCTCTGGCCTTGGAAGATGTGGTGTATTGACAAATAGTCAACTTGGAATGTCCAGCTCAACCGAATCAGCGTGGTTCTGGGTGTGGAAGACCCACCTGAGAATTGTTGCCGATGGCATTAGAGGAGAACTGGAGGGAAGATTGTACACTGTTGATTTTCCTAGAGAAGCTTGCCATAGCTGGTTTTCTTCAGACAAACTCAGCTGTTGTCATTGTCAGAGGAGCTGGGGTCCTCATTGTCACTGGGGATGCCTGCCGTGCTTGTCAGGTGATTCTGGTCTTTGTCTTGAGGATCACTTCCTGCATCCATTAAGATCCCTCAGCCTGGAGACACAGAACCTTCACACACACACACACACACACACACACACATGCACACACATGCACACATGCAACATGCATACACCAACAGCACCAACATGCATGCACACACCAACAGCACAGACTATTTAGCTTCCACTGTTGCCCTTCCAAGTGCAGACCCTTGATATAGACTTCCATGAGACATTTCCATGGGCTTCAGCTCGAGAAGGACATTGCTGTGGGATCCAGGTCCTGGGCTGGATTCTTTGTGTCTCTAGCACATGGACAGATCTCTTACACTCCTCCATATTTGACTTTTCGGGTGAATATTATAAAATAATTTTATGAATCATACGTCCTGTATTGAATCTATTCCCTTGCAAACCTTGACTACAACAGAAGATGTGTGAAGGTCCAACTACTCAATGCTTATAGGGGCAGGAGTAAAAGGTAGTCTTGGATATGGCACCAAAGGATGGGGGGACTGTGGCTGTGTGTTCCCTGTCTAGAACAAGAAGAGGTAATAAGTGCTATGCAGAAATACTGGCTTGGTGTGACCTAATATTCTTTTCCCACCAAAAGAAGTTAAAAATCTTATTTTTGAATCAGAAATGTATAACAGATGATCCTCAGCTCACAATGGTATTTCACCTCGAAACTCCTGGAGAATAGGAAGCATAAGTTGAACATACATTTAATATACCATTTAATATTAATATACATTTAATATACCTGTGGCACAGCACATCTCAGAGTGCAGGGTCACTTTTCCTCCATGTGATCACACGGCTGACTGGTAGCTGCAGCTCCCTGCTGTACAGCATCACAAGATGGCATCATACCACATATTAGGAAAGATAGAATTCACAACTCAGGGCTGAGTACAGAGACTGAGCTCAAAGCATGGCTCTAAATGAATGCTTATGACTTTTGGACCATTGAGAAGTTGAAAGTCACATCATTCTAAGGGAACATCTGTATTTTAAATGCTGAGCAGAGCAAACATTAGGCCAGATTCAGGCTTTCTTTTGACAAAAGATTCAGGCTTTTCTTTTGTCTTTGGGCACAAAGCACTGAGGACTGTGGCGTCATCAACCATGAAAATGTAGATATACTGACTATAGGAAGAAGAAGGGTGGGGCCCAGTGCAGGATGGGAAGTTGAACATCACATGAGGGGAGGTAGGTGCAATCATCAGCCAACAGCAGACTAAGGTAGTGAAGCATGTTTCAAGGGAAACGGAAAATTTACAAAGTGAGTTGTCAGGTGATGAATGCAGAATCAGGTGCTGATTTTGATTTTGGAGCAGAAATGAGAAGTGTGGATAAAGAGCTCCAGCAATGAAAAATGTGTTTCTTCAATACTGCTGGATAATCTTTTAGGTACCTGTATATTTTCAACTGTAAATACTACCACAGAAGAAGCTAGCATCTAGAATACAAATACAAAAATTCATCCACATCAATGCCTAAAAACTGCACCTTGAGAATGAATCATGGAATTTGGAAATCTGATTTTAATTAAGAACTAATGTATGTTTTCAATTATATTGAAATTATTTTTCACTTGGGCACCATAAAGCACTATGTGAATGTAGCACTTCATTAAATCCCAACATGACCCTGTGAAATAGATGATTATTTCCGTTTTTATAGACTAAGGTTTGGAAAGTTTCATTCATCACTTGCCCATTTGATAATTATTTAATGTAGAATGCTGAATAGGCAAAGACGATTGCTTTGTGCAGTTCGAAGCTCAGGCTTACCCGAGTCACCTCCCAGAGAGAGTCACTAGCTCAAATTCAGACGTAGCACTGTTCGTGAATCTAGACTCCTGTTAAGTTTTAATCACTATTTCTGGGAAGTGGGTGGCGCTCTTTAATAATGACAGTTAGTTGGAGGAAGCAGCAGGGTACACACCTGCTCCTCGGTCGATGGCCATTCTCGAGGCAGCTGAGTAGCCCCTGGGTCACTCACCAGCTGTGTGACCGCAGCAGACATCCCTTCTGGGGTTACAACATCTTTTATACTCACGAAGAAGCTGCCGTGAAAACACAGCATCATTTAACACAGTAAGGGTGGAATTGTGGTAAAATCGCACAAATGTATTTGCGTGATGCTTGGCACATTATATGAATGGTTCTCAAGGGGTCAATAACAGTTATTTTAAAAATAAAGACCTATTCAGCAATGGGGAAATCTCTAGCCCTCCAGAAACTCTGCTGTGGTGTTTTGGGTGATTGACTGAGCTTCAAGGTTGTTGGTCTCAAGAGAAATGTCATTTAGCTACCCTCAGAAACACCAAGTTACAGCTGGCAGCAGAATACCGAGGCCAACACTAGACACAGCAAAGGCCACTTCTAAGATCTGACATCATCGGGGGAGGAAATAAGTGGGTATTCTTTCATTTATTCATTGAAAAAATATTGACTGCTTGTCTACCATGCCCCTTTTGTTCAACGTGTACCCTGGTGCCACAGCAAACTCGTTGCTCTGAAGAGGTTTACACCCTAAGAGGGCGAGATAATTGAAGTAAGGAGGTGTTTACGTTAGGTGCTAAGCGCTATAAAGAAAAATAAAATCAGGCAGTGGAGGACAGGATGGAGGGAGGGAGCCCTAGCAGGAGGATAATTAATGTCAGCTGTCTTAACAAACCAACCCTGCCATTTCGAGGGCTCAGCCCAGCACAGGATTTTTTCTCTCCTATAATGTGATTGAGGCTGGTGACTTAAGGACCCAAGTATCCAGGGTCCTTCTCCCTTCTCCAAGTGAGAAGAAAGAAGGTTTGGGGAAGTCCGGCAGCTGTGAATGAGGTGGGGTTTCTGCATGGTGTATCTCTGGGGGGAGAGGGTTTCAGGCACATAAAATAGCATAAGCAAAATCTGAAGCAGAAATGTAGTTTATTATAATTTTTTAAATGAACTCTTCATTCAAACAAATAATTGCCAATAGGTGAAACTAGATATTTATTTTAGTCTACTTGCTGATGGCTTAGCAAATTGTATTGCAGACATTTAGTGAACGTCGACTTCACGGTTTTGCCTTCATAAACTACTGACCGAAATTCAATGGCCCCTGTTGCTTACTGTGAGAATGGTCACGCTCAGTTTTCAGCTGAAAACGTTGTAATTCTGCCCACTGAATCGTGTTACCGTTTTGCAGCGCTTTGGGACACACACTGGGGGAGTAATTCTGGTCTGCTAGGGTGGTGTTCTGTGCAAGACGTTTATGATACCACCACTCTTACAGTGATGGTGTATTTTTCAGGCTTGTTTCCCAGATTTGCTTGAAAAAGGTCGGGCGACAGGCTGAAATTAATGACACACAAATGCTGAACGCCAATTAGAGTTGTCTTCAAAGGAATAATTAGGCTAGACTTAAGAAGGGATATTGAGAAGTAAGAGCTTCGGGCAAATTATACACCGAAGGAAAAGGAGACACAAAACAAGGCAGCTCTGGGAAGCTGAAGTTGATTAATATTTCCGGAAGTGATTTATCTCGTTACCTTTAAAGATCATATAATTTTAGAGGGATGTATGGGAGATTTGGAAAGCGATGGTGCCGACCCCAGAAGAGCAGGCTGAGAATGCCGAGACCTTTCCGGGTGCATACACCCTGCACTCACAATCTTAGGACCTTTATTCTCTTTCTGAAAGAAGCCAGGGGTTTTGCTTTCCCAAATAACAGCAAAAGCAAACACTTGCTCTGCGCTTCGCAGGCCCGACGCCTGTCAGGGAGTCATGGCTGCGCCTCCTCCTCTGCGCAGCGGGGGTTAGTTACGACTGAATCCCCACGAGCCCTGGAGCTCAGTGCAATGCGACTTGCTCGGAGTCACACACTTCCTCCATGTTCGGACACAGACTGGCGCAGGACGCTTGGCTGTGAACCCCGAGTTCTACTCGCCCCACTGCACACATCGTGAAGGACAGGGACCCGCGCAAAATGCTAAAATCCGCTCCCAGTCGCACTACTGCAAACGCACCAGCTCTTCCCACCCACCCTTCGCCTCTTATTTTGTCAAACGTGTCGCCTTCCCCGCCCCTTGCTGGCTCTGGTCGATCTTGCTCCGCGCTTGACAAAAAGCTTTGGCGAGAGCGAGAGGAGATCCAGCATCAGGGAGCAGCCTGGAGGCAAGGACGTCCTCGTCCCTGCAGTCGCTTCGCCGAAGCCTTCTTACCTTCGCGGGTAACGTCATTCTAGAAGCATTCACTGAGGCTCAGAGTGCGAGCGTCTGTTAGTCACGCACATTACTTTCTAGGAAGCTGAAAAGCTCAGATAATTCACTCAGGAACTGAATCCTCAGCAGCAGCGCTCTGGGCACGGCGAGGCGCCACGCTCCTCAGCCCGACCGCCAGGAGGCAGCAGCGGCCGCAGAGTGGCCGAGCGCAGGCCGCGCAGCTCGGCCATCGCTTGCTCTGGCCTGGCACGCGGCTCTCGGCCGTGGATTAGCGCAGCTGCGGACGTGGGAGGCCCGGGCCCCGCCCGCGGCCGGTGGCGGCGGCGGCGGCCCAGCGCGGCAGTCGGGGCTGCGAGCGGCGCGGCGCGGAGGGTGCGACCGGCGGGCGGCTCCGCGCTGCCTTCGCGCTCCAGACCGCGCGCCAGGGTTCGGGAAGCTCCGCGGGCCGCTCCGCCGGGCCCCGGGCTCGGGGCGCCGGGACCATGGCGCTGCGCGCCCGGGCGCTGTACGACTTCAGGTCGGAGAACCCGGGCGAGATCTCGCTGCGGGAGCACGAGGTGCTGAGCCTGTGCAGCGAGCAGGACATCGAGGGCTGGCTCGAGGGGGTCAACAGCCGCGGTGACCGCGGCCTCTTCCCCGCCTCCTACGTGCAGGTGCTCCGCGCCCCCGAGCCCGGCCCGCCGGGCGACGGCGCCCCTGCCCGCTACGCCAACGTGCCGCCCGGGGGCTTCGAGCCCCTGCCCGCCGCGCCGCCCGCCTCCACCTTCCAGCCGCCGCCGAGCACCTTCCAGCCGCCGGCCGCGGGCTTCCCGTACGGTGGGGCCGCCCTGCAGCCGGCGCCGCAGCAGCTCTACGGCGGCTACCAGGCCAGCCAGGGCAGCGACGACGACTGGGACGACGAGTGGGACGACAGCTCCACGGTGGCCGACGAGCCGGGCGCGCTGGGCAGCGGCGCGTATCCCGATCTCGACGGCTCGGCGGCGGCGGCGGGCGGCGCGGCGGGGCGCTACCGCCTCTCCACGCGCTCCGACCTGTCGCTGGGCTCGCGCGGCGGCGCGGCGGCCCCGCAGCACCCCCCGTCCGGGGCCAAGAGCTCGGCCACCGTGAGCCGCAACCTCAACCGTTTCTCCACCTTCGTCAAGTCGGGAGGGGAGGCGTTTGTTCTGGGCGAGGCGTCGGGCTTCGTGAAGGATGGGGACAAGCTGTGTGTGGTCCTGGGACCTTATGGCCCCGAGTGGCAGGAGAACCCATACCCGTTCCAGTGCACCATTGACGACCCCACCAAGCAGACCAAGTTCAAGGGCATGAAGAGCTATATCTCGTACAAGCTCGTGCCCACGCACACGCAGGTGCCCGTGCACCGGCGCTACAAGCACTTTGACTGGCTGTATGCGCGTCTGGCCGAGAAGTTCCCGGTGATCTCGGTGCCCCATCTGCCCGAAAAGCAGGCCACGGGCCGCTTTGAGGAGGACTTCATCTCCAAGCGCAGGAAGGGTCTGATCTGGTGGATGAACCATATGGCCAGCCATCCCGTGCTGGCCCAGTGTGACGTTTTCCAGCATTTCCTGACGTGCCCCAGCAGCACGGACGAGAAGGCCTGGAAACAGGGCAAGAGGAAGGCGGAGAAGGACGAGATGGTGGGGGCTAACTTCTTCCTGACGCTGAGCACGCCCCCAGCCGCCGCCCTGGATTTGCAGGAGGTGGAGAGCAAGATCGACGGCTTCAAGTGCTTCACCAAGAAGATGGACGATAGCGCCCTGCAGCTCAACCACACGGCCAACGAGTTCGCGCGCAAGCAGGTGACAGGCTTCAAAAAGGAGTATCAGAAGGTGGGCCAGTCCTTCCGCGGCCTTAGCCAGGCCTTTGAGCTGGACCAGCAGGCCTTCTCGGTGGGCCTGAACCAGGCCATCGCTTTCACCGGAGACGCCTACGACGCCATCGGCGAGCTCTTTGCCGAGCAGCCCAGGCAGGACCTGGACCCCGTCATGGACCTGTTAGCGCTGTATCAGGGGCACCTGGCCAACTTCCCAGACATCATCCACGTTCAGAAAGGTAAAGCCTGGCCTGCAGGGCAGCTGGTATGGCATGTGTGGTTCTGGCTGGAAGCCATGACTGCCAGGGTCTCACTTTTTTCAGGTCCGGGAATTGGGCAGGGATGTGGAGGGCTAGGCCTCGCCTTAGGGTGTGTACTGGATCGTTGGACCGGGACCTTCCTTCTTACTCAGCGGGCGGTGAGTGCTGTTCGGAAAAGTGTCTGAAAGTTCTTCTCCTGATAGTGCTATCAGTTTAGAATTTGAATGGCTGAATGATGAGCTGCTCAGATCAGAATCTTGTGGCTGCTGTAGAATTAGGGAGCTCCTGTCCCGTCAGGCATCTCTTTGAACACTGCATTGTCACCAGTATTGGGAGGAAAGAATGGGGAAGACCGGATGTCTACAGATAAAGGGAAACCTGCTGCTTCCACCCTCCACACCTCAGTCCCTGCTTAGGTAAGATTATAGGGATCGTTTCTGTGAGCTGAGGCAGTATAATGACTTCCTTCCTGCTAGGCTTCTTGTGCGCAGCCTTTGTAAAACAGAGTAAAAAGCCCACTCAACTTTCCAGAAGCTTCATCATTTTTATTTTGGAATCTGAAATAAGAATGTTGCTTACAAAAATGGTGTAGGGAATGTGAACGCATAATACCTGAATGTTGGTTCTGAGAGCAGTGTTTCTATTACCTGTCCCACTGTCAGAACAAGTTGTAGTTTTTAGTGTCCCCAAGTTTTGGTACAACACTGGAACTGAAAATTTTGGTTTTATTTAAACAGAAGTATAGTTGTAAGCTCTGACCTAACCTTGCTCACTAATGTGTATTCTGATGCAGTGCTTCAGTTGATTGAGAATGAGGAGGTGAAAGTCCAGCATGGAGGGAGGGTGGGAAGGAGTCAGCCAATCTCACATCCTGCTGGTGGACGCCTCCTTGATTACCAGATCTGGTGTTTGTGAGAGGCGCTCATTGCCTTTCGGGGTGGGCCGTCTGGCGATCCCTGATCTTTGATCTGCCCTGTCTATACTGAAATAAAATTTGTCCTTTGGTTGTCTTTCCGTTTCTTCGAACCACACAGAATAAATCTGTTCCTGGACGTGTCTGCTTGCAGACGTTCGGAGCAGACAGTCTCACTTTCACTTCCTTCCTCTGCTTCCCTCCTGCTTCCAAGTGTGACTGGGTCTCTAACTGTTAATGGAGGTGGGAGGGGGAGTGTGCCAAGTGTCTTGGATCTTTTCTTGCTGATGTCAAATTGCAGTACCCTGAACATCTACAGGACTAATTTTAGTAGCGAACAGTAACTTGACAGTTTGGAGCTCATACACTCATGCTAAGACTGAAATTAGCTTTTTGAGCAGTAATATTGCTGCTGGCCTATA
The DNA here is from genome assembly GCA_004026965.1 of Petromus typicus. Taxonomy (NCBI): domain Eukaryota; kingdom Metazoa; phylum Chordata; class Mammalia; order Rodentia; family Petromuridae; genus Petromus; species Petromus typicus. Next base: position 20,268 of record PVIR01004967.1, read on the forward strand.
TTAAAGTTGTGTCTACATTCTTTTTTGCCAAAATTATGAATCTGTGATTTTTTTGGCTGGTGCTGATGAAACTGACTTTTTTTGAGTTTCTAACACAGAGCCTTAACATTAAAATTTTCTTGCATCACTTCCCTTTGGATCCATGCTAGCTGCCTGTTTTATCTATTTCTGTGAGTTTATGCAAATTGTTAGCAAATAGTTGAAAGAAGGGCAGAACCCAGTCTGGGCACCTGTGGGGCCCAGCAGGTGAGCTCTTCTTCAGGTGAGTGTCAGTTTATTCACTGTTTTTTAACATCAGGCACGTACTTTGTTGAACTTTACCATCTTTGTTGTTGTTGTTAGTATGTTTGCTGTACGTCATCTCTCCGTTCCTGTGCCGAGTTGGTATCTGTGCACACATCCCTGTTCCTTTTCTCATCCTCCTCCCCCTCTCCTTGCTTCCTCTCTCCATCTCTTGATTTCCCTCCCGTTTGAAAAAGATCTGTCTCCAACTTCCTATCATTGTCCTCCGCGCCTCCTACTCAGCTTTTGTCTATTGTCCTCCTGTTATATCAAAAAGACATGGGGTTTGTCCTAAGGGCTTATATAGTTCACTGAGCCTTAGTCCACTTTCTTTATTTTTTTAATCCCAGAACAAGAATTGTCTGCAGTTGCTTCAGATTAGAAGAGCCTTGCTTATTAACACCAGTGACACTTTATGTTGTTTAGATTCAAGGGCGCTAAACATAACTTGCAGGAACTAGAACACCCGTTGATACTCATTATGGTTTGTTTCTGCTGTCGCCTTGGTGTGTAATGTACAGGGAGCCATGTCCCTAGATGACATGTCTTTAGAATGTACTACCACTTAAAGTGAAAGTGTGTGATATGTAAGATCGAAAGATTTGCTCACAACCAGCAGTTATGAAGGATGCCGGAGTTGGTGATTTTTGGAGTGCACGTAAGGTGAGTCCCGGAGCCTGAGTGAAGCTCTCTGCGCATGTCGGGTGCTTGTGGGCGTGAAGAGCAGCCTGACTCCCCCTCCCCCACACCAGCCACGCCGTTGCTATTGGAATAGCTCCTTTTCAGTCTGAGCACTTGGGAGTTTGATTTTTTTGATTTTTTTTTTCCTCTGAAGCCTCAAAAGTATAGTTCTAGCAGAGTCGTATTGTTTCTTATGAAATTGTTCATTCAAAAGTATTTTTCCTGTTACACATTCTTTCTTTTTTAGATTTGAATCTTTATTGGTACGTTATGTATACACATCATGATCACATTCAACATTGAGAATTTGTACCAGTATATGACACGACTTAATTCTCATTTTTTCCCATTCTCCTATCCAACCTACAACCCCTCACCCCCTGTATACATAAACTTTGTTTTTTTTAACCATCACATTTTTAATTTCTCCTGGTTACTTACTCCTTCACCCCATTTCCCTTTGAATATTTTCTATTTCACACTATCTGTCATACATTCTAGCACTCACTATACACTTTGATTTTAGTTTACTACATGTCTACCAGAAGTCTTGACTGTGACTTTTGAAAAGAAGACAGCAAAAACAAAAAGGACAAATACAGATCTTTAAGCAGTTTTAACAATCTTTTGTTGTATTTGGTCCATATTTCAATTTAGGGAAAATTTCTAAAATTCAAAAAAAGTTCCGGGAATTATTTTACCTCTCAGGGATTCATTGTTTAAGAGAAAAGCAATTTTTCACTGCTTTGACATTTTATATGTATTTTATTATAATCAGAAGGGCTGTGCTGAGATAAAACATGATTCTAAAGTACCTTTTAATTACTAGAGCAATTAAGGAAAGTTAGAGTTTTTTCTTAACTTCTTAGAGGAAGGGAAAGCAACATTGGTCTCCTCAGTGTATATTTCTTACCAGAGGCTGTGGTGGTTGGTGTTTAAAGTGTTCTAGACCCATTCTGTTCAGTTCTGGATCCATGAGCCCCATGTGGTAAGTTACACTTAAATGGTGAAAAACTCAGTTCCTCAGTCACACTGATCATATATCAAGTGCTTAAATAGCTAGTGGCAAGCATGTGGGACAACAGAGGTGGGGAGCGTTTCTGGTATTGCTCAGAGCTGTGTTGGACAGCACTGCTGTAGACAGTTGACTGTCCTTCAGACATCAACCCTTCTTGAAGTTTCCCGAGCAAATTGGTTATCTTTTATTGTACATTCCTGGTTATCTCATGGGGATCTTTTCTCTCCTACCGAGACCTAATTAGTCAAAACCAGGGTGGGCTATGAGGAGCGATTTCTGCTGGACCCCTTGTTGCAGAACATCTGGGGGACTTGCCACCTGCGCAGAGGTCCTCAGCAGCCATGCCCATCCGGTGCAGCCTTCACGCTTTTCTCAGAAAACACATTGCTCCGTGGTGGACTTCTGAGGCCATGGTGGTGGGGACCCAGCAGCCACAAGGGTGGGAAACTCAGGTGCTCTTAATGTGGTGGGCTGTGTTTTTTCTGGCTGTACTCAGCACTGAAATCATCAAGGGTTTAGTGCAGTGTTCAGCAAACTGAAGAAAGCCATATGGTTCTTGTGTGGAAAGAGAATTCCAGAGTTCTGTTTTTCAAAACCAATTAATGGAGTCCTAGATAAACAGGCCTGTTTAGATTAATGGAGGAGAGTGGAGAAGAAGGGTTTCTTTGCTGTAGTATGCTGTACATTGGATGAAAATTCAGGATTTATTTGAATTTTTATTTGTACTTTGTTTTGACCTAATGGGAGTTCCTTCAACTTTTTCTATATAGGTAGCTCATTGACCCAGGAGTACGCAGTCTGCACAGGTCTGTGACTGACCTCGAACCTGTGTGATTCAGATTCTCTTTCATCAGAGTGATAGCATTCTGTCTTTTAGCCTTTTTAAAACTGTGATCCTCAGTGTGTCTTTATAATGCTGTTGCTTGTGACTTTGGGATAATATATAGAGTATATTTCACTGTCGGTTTCATAGGATATTCAGTTTCCAAAGACACAACTAGTTTCTAAAATTTAGGAAAGCTAAATCTGGATGACAATAAATCATGATGGTATGAAAGTTTTACATTGCTCTCTTGGGGAATATTGCAAAGGGGAAAGACTATAAGAGTCAATGAGAAATACTTTTCATTATTACTTATAAATATGGGCTAGATGGCTGGAATAAGTCACCTAAAGTCAAATTGTTTTATTCCAAAGTAAAGGTATAGAGTCATGTTGATTGATGTGTTGGTAAGCCTGCCTCATTGGAGCCAGCTGAAGCAGGGGGCAGGGCTAGATAAATGGGTAGTTAGTTCTCTTTTCTGTACTCTTAAATTAAGCATGGAGAATCTGTTTCTTTGCTCTGTAAATGTTCCAGATGGAGCACCTTTTAAGCAAAAAGTAGCCCCAGGACCTCAGAATGGTATACCAGTAGTGGGCCTATCAGTCCTGCAGGGTAGAATTTCACTACTGTGCTGTGTCCCTCAGACATTAATTAAAGATAGCTAATGTTCCCGCATAGCACTACAAGTGAGGCAAGGTTGTGGGGAGGCTTTCCTGTGTCCTCTGACACTTGCCTCCAGGTGTAATGTTTGGTCACGTCTATTTTCTTAGTAGAACTGAGGTAACTCTGGCAGCTTTATTAAATAGATGATTCGGTTTCTTGGTTAAATGTGACCAGCCAGAGTTGTCTTATTGAGGAGCCAGATGGGTCCCTTGCTAGTGGTGTGTAGATTTCTTTTTTGAGCTGTGCATCCTTTTCCAAATGAGACTGGAAGTCCAGTCTGATAAACTGTGGCAACAGAACTGAAAGGAGGCAGAGGCAGGTTCGCACTTCCACCCCAGCTCTTGTAGCAACTTTGCCACCAATAGGCCCCACAGGACTTAGCTTTCCTGAGAAGTGTCATTCCTACCTTAGGGTTTCCAACTGTCATGGTGGAATCCAGACATTTGCAAAATTCCGTCATTCACTTAAAAAGCATGACATTTCCCTTAAACTGTTCCTTTTCTTTGGGCAGAATAAAAATCAGTTATCTGCAAGCATGTATAAATTAAAGTTGAATACCAAATTAGATTTAATATGCCATCTATTTGTAAAGCTCCATTTATATCATTAAGTGACTAACACTAATAAAATGGGACAGTAATACTTAGCTCTGTTTGATGCGATTATCCTCAGAAAACAGACCTGTGGCACTTGCCACCTGCCATTTTGACGTCACACACTAGATTCTGGAGGGGCAGTTGGTACTCCCTGAGCCTCAGTGAGTCCTTGGACTAGTGCCATGGTAATGTGGCATGCCATGTTGCAGAGAGGCAGAGGATTGGAGATCACAGGCTCCATAGTGAGAGAGGGCGGCTTGGGTTTGACAAGAGCCAAGGTAGCCAACGAGTGTGGTGTGCATAGTGTCCCCTGTAGGAGCAGGCCGGTCCATGGACCGGGAAGAGGTCTGTGGTCGGTGCCTGGACGGCAGAGTGGAGAAACCCCTACTCGGTCATTCTAACCTCTGTAAGCTTCAGTTCTCCTATTGGCTAAGTGGGAACACTTCTTCACAGGGTCTTCATGTGGATTTTATCTGATTCATAGTCACTACTCATTAAGTGAAAAGTAGAAAGGTGCTTTTAAATAAGCACCTTCTATTAAAAGATGATTCTAGTAATCTTATCCCACCCACAGCCTCTTGCCCCAGAATTTCAGGCAAAAGTACAAGTACAAGTAACGCCCAAGAAATCAGCAGTAGAACAGTGAGATATTACATTTTAGTCAGGTTGTCCTGTATTATATAATGTGGTTAATGGCAGCAGAGGGATAAGTACAGGTGTTGTGGAAAGATCACGTTGTTGTTCCCATGAAAGAATTTACGTAGATCCTTCCCAGCCTTCCTGTTCCTCCAAATTACTTTTGTTCTGGGACACCACATCAATTCAGCATTTCTGATCTTTATTTTCACCATCTGTAAATATGAAGTTCATGATTTCCTAGATACTATCTTGTTGGTTGATTTTTTTAAAAATAGCATCATTTCCACATTGAGATAAAATAACTCTTAAGTTTGCAGTCAACATTTGACCACTATGACCGAGGATTTAGTTCAGTGGTTCCAGCGCCTGCCTTGCAAGTACAAAGGCCCGGGTTCAGTCCTTCGGTAACCACATACAACAATGCTGGTCATGGAGACTCACGTCCACCAGCGATCAGTACCACACACCACAGTGCCCGGCATAGGTGGCTCATGCCTGTAATCCCTGCACTTGGGAGGCAGGAGCAGGACCAGCCTGAACTACAAAGCAAGACCGTGTCTCAGAAAACATTTACATTATTTCAGGCTGCTTTCAGTAATGCTTTGTTTTTATATGTGACTAGAAGCTGGAAACATGGAAATCCTTCAGCAACTGCTGTGAAAGAATATTTACACACTTCTAGTTCATTTCAGCAAACGTGGCTGTGTGGAAGTGGGAACACCTGGTCTCCTGCTGCTGAGGGCCCCCAGGTGATCCGAGCTGCAGTGCAGGGGACAGCAGGGACACCTGGTGGAAGGTGGGGATGGATCAGTCAGGCCACCAGCAAGATACATTGTTACTTTACTCTTCCTGCAAAGGAAGCTTTGTTTTGAGGTCTTATGAATGCTGTCTCCTTTCCAAAGTAAAAATAATCTAAACTTAATTTTGTGTGTACACTGGACTAAACTTTAGTGTGAATAAGTTTTAGTTCTGACCTTTCTTACAGCTTTTTATCGCTTCTTGTGACTTGACATTTCCTTTTGTACTAAAAGATTTTATTACTTAGCAGAAAGACTAATCAGAGAGGGACACAATCATTAGACTGATTCATAATCTATTTATTTATAGATTTAACCTGATTTCACTGAACAAAGATTTAAAGGTCCATCAAGGTCCAGACAGCACTGAAGATGTTAGAGCTGCGTCAACAGCCCACATGAAGATCATCACCCTTGAGCTTACCATCTGGCAGGGTAGGGACACAAAATGAAAAACCCGCACAGTTGGTAAATTACAGTGCATGTCAGGATGTGGGATGTGGTCAGGGAAAGTAAGGTGGAGCAGGAACAAAAGGTGTTGGGGCCCAGGATGAAGAAGTATAAAATAGGTCTTGCTGACAAGAGGAGATCTGGGCTGACGTGAAGTAGTGATGGAGTTATCCAAGCAGGTATCTGGGAGGGAGCTTTTCAGGCAGAAGTACAGCCTGATCTAAGGCCTGGGGCTGGGGAGGGGGCATGCCAGGGGAGAAACAAAGAGGAGCTCCTGTGTTTGAATCGAAGGGGATTATAGTGGGAGAAGAAGCCAGAGGAGGTTAATCTGTAAGGCTTTATGCACCATCGTTAGGACTTAGAACAAAAGTACAAGTGAGACAGAAGACATTGTCAAGAGATGACAAGAGATGATATCCACTGGACATTTTAATAGACTACCTTACATATTATATAAGAAAAAAAAATTCATGTGGGACAAAGCAGGCAGATGTGAGCAGGGAGTGATAGGAGACCCCTCCAGTAATCTGGCGGGGGCTGAGGGTGAGGACATTGGAGGTGTGAGGAGAAGTCTCGTCCTGATATAAAGGCACAGTCAGGTTTTTCTGAGGAACTGGATGTCCCCTGTAAGAGAGAAAGGCGTGGGGCCGGGGATATAGCTCAGTGGTTCCGGCACCTGTCTTGCAAGGGCAAGGACCCAGGTTCGATCCCCGGTAACCACATAACAATACTGGGTGTGGAGACTCACCCCAGCGGCAACCAGTACCACATACCAGTGCCGGGCGTGGTGGCTCACGCCTGTAATCCCAGCACTCGGGAGGCAGAGGCAGGAGGATTGCTGTGATGTGAGTTGGAGGCTGAGCTCAGGGCCAGCCTGAACCACAAAGCTAGACCCTGTCTCAAAAAAACCTTAAAAAAAAAAAAAAGAGAGAGAAAGGCGTCATTAACGATGATTCCATAGTTGCTGGCCTGACCAACAATAGAAATTGCTACGTACAGGAGTGGGATGGACAAGCAGGACTTTAGTCCTCTGAGGTAACTTAGGCTCCTGCCTTCTCATCTCTACCCCCGACTCCCCAGCAGAAGCACAGACAACCAGAGCGCAGATCGCTTCCTCTTCCCCAGGTGCCCCACTGTGCATGGTCCTCTTCCGAGTGACACCACACACAGTGCTTGACTGCGCCAGTGTGTGCGGGTGTGTCTTTGTGATCTGCTTTACATTGCTGCCCTGATTTACACATGCATCATAAGTACGTAATGAATGCTGCTGAATCAATGAAGTAGGCGCTCAATAACTACTTTTATGGTTGGATTTTGAAATAGACATCTTTAGTGGTTTATAGGATACTTTAGTTTTTCTGTTTTTATGGTGGTGAATAACAATTTAAAAGTATACAGGAACTAAGGGTCGGATCTGGATATATTTTATAGATGAAGTCATTCATATGTGAGTCATTTAAGTCTTAGACTTAACATGTGAAGTGACTTTCTAACATGCATTGTAGAGAGGAAGGGAAGTTTGAAAATGTTGTGTGTGCCAGAAAATTGCATATCTTATGATATATTTTATATTGATTTATTCATGTTTAAATTGTATATATAGGGCCGGGGATATAGCTCAGTGGTTCCGGCGCCTGTCTTGCAAGCACAAGGACCCAGGTTCGATCCCCGGAAACCACATAACAATACTGGGCATGGAGACTCACCCCAGCAGCAACCAGTACCACATACCACAGTGCCGGGCATGGTGGCTCACGCCTGTAATCCCAGCACTAGGGAGGCAGAGGCAGGAGGATTGCTGTGATGTGAGTTTGAGGCTGAGCTCAGGGCCAGCCTGAACCACAAAGCGAGACCTTGTCTCAAAAAACCTTAAAAAATAAATAAATTGTATATATAGTGTATATACACACTTCTTTCCTCTTTGGTGAACTTTAATTATAGTACTTTTATTGTAGTCCCTTTTGCTTAATTCAAAACACAAATTCTAGAGAGAGTACATTCATTTGATTAACTCTGTTGGATACACACAGTCACTGAGCTTCTGTGTTGAGCAGGAAGTTCTTGTCCTCAGGAAAATGCAGCACTGGGAGATGTGATGTGTGTACTGGGAATTGAGATAAAAGGTGAGTTTGACTCAGTACTGAGAGTAAGAGAGCACATAGGAGTCCGGCAGATGGAGAGGGACTGTTGGCTTGTATTAGAGGTTGGGGTGGATGGGTAGCATTTGGTCCCCCTTGACCTGTGGATGAACAGAGATGGGAAATACACCACTGGTCTTGGACATTGTTTAGAACGGATTTGGTGAGCTGTAATCTGTGACGTATGGGCTCCCCGTGCCCAGCTCAACGAGAGAGACAGTCTAGCTTCCCCACATGCTGTGGCTCACAAAACAGTGGACAAATGCCATGAGGGAAAGTAGGTCAGAGAAGGGTGTAATGAAGTCAGAGGAGTGGGGAGGTCAGTTCAGGGGCAGGTTCTATCAGTCTCAGTCCACCAAGGGTTTTGAAAACAGTCAGGGTTTGGCCAACAAGGCGGAGCCAGGACAGAGCATTCCAGTGTGGAGGAACCGCTGCCTCACTCAGCTGGGGAATGATTGATTATAGATATGAATTGGCGCCTATGCTCGATATGGTGGTTCTGAATGTCAAGATCATGCTGCCTGCATGTTGGTGGCTTTCAAAAAAGTACTTTAGGTGCTTTTGATGTACTGGAGTATTGAGTAACCTGCACAGGAGGTGCTGCAGACCACCGGCGAATGTGGGCTGAGGGATGGTAGGCGATTTGGGGGATCCCAGCTAAGAAGAGGATTTGGGACTTGGGACTAGAGACTGGTGCTGCTTATCCTGCAGTAAGGAACCTGTGTGTGGAAAACTGATTTTTTTCTGTAGGCAGTCAACAGTCATTAAAAGTGTTACACCTAAGGATATGATATCTTAATCCTATTCAAAATAGCTGCACTTTGAGGTCTTACCATGAACCAGGAATGGTGCTGGATACTCTGTATCATATTTACTTAACCCTTCCGTGAGCTTTTGATGTACATATGCATTTTATACCTGCTTTACAAATAGAAGATGAACCACAGAGTCTTAAGCCTGGGTTTCTTGGCAGCGTCCTCTGGGGAGTATGGCCTGGCTCCCAGGAAGGACTTTAGGAAGTCCTCCTGGATCTGCACAGACAGGAGGAGGCCAGTAGAAGGAGAGAGGCTTCAGAAAGGAGCAGGTAAATCGAGACCCTCTAGATAGAATGGCAGGACTTGTCGAGAAATTGGCTGGGTGGAAGGATCTAGGGTTACTTCTGGGTTTTGGGTTTGGGTGACAGAAGATAGTAAGTCTGGCTCACAGAAATAGACAGGTTAAAAGGAGGAGCAAAATAAGAAAGAAGAGGATCAGTGCTGGAGGGAGCTTTATGGAATCCTGTTTTCTGGGCCTTTTATTGTTTAAATTAAAGGCAAATCCTTTGTTTCCCTGTTTCAGTAAAAGTAAAAGGGTGCTCAGCCAAAATAAACCCTTGAGCAGAAGCTGCTGGAAGGAGAGGCCCCTCGACACCGGGTGAGGGCAGGGTGTGAAGTGGCACCAGCTCTTGACAAGAGCCTCCAGGGAGCTGTGGGGCTTCAGGACTTGTAACTAAATGGCTGAGGTCCGCAGCAAGACGCTTTAAACACTGACAGTGCCAGGGTGGGTCGTCTCTAAGTTGTTTTCATATTTTAAGATTTGTATTTTTTCATATATTTTAAAACTCGATGTATTTCTAGGTGGTTTATCTTTAGTTTACGTTTATGGTTGCATGTCAGGAAGTCTGGGTGTTAGCCAGTGTAAAGGACTTAGAGCTGCTGAAAACCTGGCCCCTTTCAGTTACAAGAAGCAGGAAAACCCGGGGCAAAGAGGTGCTAAGTTTAAACCAGCTGGTTTAGGAGTCATCTCCACAGCCCAGGATCATCGAGTCACGGGAGGTGTCAGCCAGCGTGGCACAGTGGGCAGCCCGAGGAAAACAAACTCGTGCGCTCCCTGCCAGTCGGCACCTCCATAGCTTATGATTAGGACTTTACTTACAAAGTAGACATTATTTGGGGAAAGTACTTGAAAGCAAGAAATATATTATTTGGAGTTATTCTTCCAACTAGTGTAATCCACAGTATGGAATAACAGTGTTTTCAGTATGGAATAACAGTGCTGTAGGTAAAGGGTTGACTTATACACAAAATGCTGGGGGCTTACAAACATCTAAAGCTGCTTTTATTAAAATTCTAGGAGTACAGAATATGTAAGAACTAATACTTGCCCTTGTTTTCCTGTGCTTAGGTTTCCACTTAAAGTCGTTATCTGTATTTTCTTAGCTGGACGAAAGTCAGCCTTGTCACCATTATATCCAGACACATTGTATTTTAAAACCGTCGCTACAGTAATTTTATAACATTAATTTTATTTTTTCTTTTCTTGATACTGGGGATTCAGTGTATAGCCCTATACATGCTAAGTATGGGCTCTGCCAGTAAGGTGTGTTCCCAACACATTTGGTATTTATTATAAGTTGCAACATAAGAACATATATATATATATATATATACATAAGAATATATATATATATAAAAACATAAGAATATATATATATATATATATATATATAAAAACATAAGAATATATATATATTCCCCCCCCCTGCAGGATGAACAACTTGTTTTACCAAATAAGCCACGTGAGATACAGGATTTGGTTTTTCATTTTTGGAAGAAGGTATAGTAGGTCAGAGGAGGTTGTAATTAAGTACGAGCAATGGGCAGGTCAATTTAGTGACTATGTATAATGAGTGAAAGTAATCATGTTTTAAGATATTTACACTTGTGAATGTTTTCATTCATGCTGAATGTCATTCTGTTCTTAGACGTTAATTAGGTGGTTGTTGAATGAAGCTATAAGAGCTACTTACCTAGGGTACAGCAAAGCTTTTACCTAAAACAAACTGCTTATTATATCTGCAGGGCCAAATGCAGTGTAGAGACCTGAATTCTTTAAATAATTTATGCTTTTCATCAGGAAGCAACTGGCCTGCAGTTTATTTTCCTTGTCTCGAGCCTTTTCCCTCCTTTTTAAATGGCTCTTAAGTTTTCTGTTATTTATCACAGTTATGATTGAAAGTAAAGTTTGTTAATTTGTCTTTGATAGTTCTTGGGCTTAGGAGCTTTTTGTCCTTTCAAAGCTTTCCTTTCACTGGCTGAGGGTCAGTATTAATATTTGCTCCTCTGTATTTGTTAGTGTAGTTGCTGCCTGGAGCCCACTTTGTACAGCAAGATGCAGAGACAGGATTCTTAGGAACCAGAAGGAGACTTGTCTTGTGCATGGCTGAGCCACGTAAGGGCTGCTGAGAGGCCTGGCGTGCACTGTTTGTTGAGGCTGATTTTTAGAGTTTGCGATCTCTGTGGGCCGGCTTGTCCCCACTGGCCCACGTTTAAAGGAACCTCCTGAGTTGGGAATATCAGGTTTGCACGTAGTTTCTCAAAACTTCACTTTGGGGGCTGGGGATAAAGCTCAGTGGTTCCGGCGCCTGTCTTACAAGCACAAGGGCCCAGGTTCGATCCCCGGTAACCACATACAATACTGGGCATGGAGACTCACGCCCAGCAGCAACCAGTACCACATACCACAGTGCCAGGCATGGTGGCTCACGCCTGTAATCCCAGCACTCAGGAGGCAGAGGCAGGAGGATTGCTGAGTTTGAGGCTGAGCTCAGGGCCAGCCTGAACCACAAAGTGAGACCCTGTCTCAAAAAAAAAAAACCTTAAAAAAAAACAAACAAACTTCACTTTGGGATCAAAGGAGACATGGAAAGTGCAAGGCACTGGCATGTACAGAGTAGGTGCGTCTGTGTCTGTGTGACTGTCACCTGGGGACACCACCACTGTCTTACTTCTTTGGGTTGAGTGGATGTTGGCTGGTATTTTTCGAGACATTGAAAGACTATCACTGCCAGGGATTTGGTCCAGTGGCACCGCATCTACCTTTCAGGTACAAGGTCCTGAATTCAATCCATGGTATGAAGGGGGAAGGGAGATTATCACAAAGTAAATATGGCGGTAGGGAGGGGAAAAGACTATCAACAAGTGAGTGGAGACCAAAGGGAGGAAGGAAGGGGAAGGTGGGTGGGGAAGTTAATGGGGAGCTAACAGGGACTTTGACAGTGTAAGTATTGTGATAAGATAAGAATGAATTAGGCCATACTGACCAATTAGCATTTTCTTCCCACATTTCACATGTGCATGGGAATGAATAAAAGCTAGCTACACCCAAGACCAGCAGTTACGACCCCGTGGGGCCTTGTCTGTCTTTTGACTGTCCCCCATACCAAGGCTTTGAAGAAAAGTCTTAGAAAGGAAATCTACTTAATGTTCTTGACACATTCATGATTTCAGAATTAAATGAGGTGCTGTTTTAAAGGGAGAAAACATAGTCTTTGGATTCACGTTGCTTAGTGACTGGGCCTTTTGTGTAAGTGGTTTGGAGAGGGACAAAACACATTGAGAAGAAGAGATGTGTGTGAGCAAAGCCCAGTGGAGTGAGGAGCAGAGCTGATGGGGGCTAGCAGCTCTTGGAGCACAGAAGCCTCGCTGTGCGGTAGAAAAGTTGGAAGGAACAAGCAACTTTCTTAAAAGGTACACGGCTGCCCTGGTTAAATGCCTGAAGCAGTACAGCATGTGAGGATTTTTTTCCTCTGTCTCATTTTGCTGGATCGGAACTTGCCAGGACAGCTGTTTTTCCCTGTGAATCAGGAGTAGAGGAGCACGGAGCAGCACGGTTCCATATGGTGCAAGTGCACTTGCTGGTACACTTGTTTATTTAGTTTAGCCTGCAGGGGGTCTTCAGTATGTTTGAGGAGGGTAGATGACAATAAAGCACCACTACTCTCAGAGAGGAAAAAAAAACAACAAAATAGGACAGTATTGAAAATATGCATTGAAATACTCCTTAAACATTAGTTTTTATTAATGGAAATACTTTAATGACATGATGTGTAAATAATGTACTTTTGCCAATGGATCTGACTTTCTGGATCATAATTTATAATATGGGTTTTTTAAAGGTTTGATCCTTTTAAGGTAGTAATATTAATGAATTTTGTCAAATCTTTTTGTGTTGTTTTTCACTCATCGCAAGCATGGATTATATAATCTGACTAAAGCTGAGTACATATGTATTATGAACAAAGACAATTCTTGCTTTGCTCTTCCAGCCTGAGTGCACTGTAGAGGTGACTTACACTGCTAAGAGGCAATGAGAAAAGGTAAGAGAAGGTGGAAGTGAGTTTAGGATCTTAGGTTTGATGGAGCTAAGTATCTAAGCCTGGGCAGTTGCAGTAACTATGGAAATGACTCGTGTTAGGGATTTCAGGAGCACAGAGTCTGCATTGGACCGAGAAAATTTGGTTAGTGATAGATCCTAATGTGAAAGTGAAAATAGGTTTAGTTTCCCTTTTATGTATCCATACTGGAAAGAGAAGGGCCTCTGTCAACACTCCCTACATCTCCGTAGTAAGCGCAGCTCAAAGGGCCAAGGACTGCTGGGTAGGTGGGGAAGTGGCATCTCTGCTGCGGGATTTTGAAAAATGTCTTAGTGTCTTGTTTGTAAGATTCCAAGAACTGGAAAAACTCTTTAGAAGCTCTTTCTGCTTAAAATATATACCTCTGGGGGCTCTTGATGTGCCCTTCGCACCTGAGGATCAGCTGACAGGATTCTTGTCAGGTTGGAAGCTACTGAGAATTCAGGTCTCCCTCTCCTTTCAAAATATCTCAGGGCTGTCCATTTCTTGATTGGATAACTTGCTGCCCTGTGGAGGAATCCTAATAATTCATCGAACTAATTAATAAATAAACTGAGTGCTCAGTGGAAATGTTTTGTGAACTTACTGAGAGACTTTGTCTCTGTCCTTCTTGCCTCCTGCACCGAGGTCCTCAGGGAGGAAGACATGGCGTCTTATAGGGCAGCCTGCCATTCTTCTGTCTCTTGGGACTGTGACTGAAGTATGTGGCTTCATTTTGAATAATACCTTTTCCTGTGCTTCAAGTATGTGTCAGGAATTCATTTGCAGTTGTGTAACATGGGTTGGCTGCACTACTTGGTGGTATCTTCTTGGAAATGATATTTTCTTCTGAACCAGAAATGTTCCTACCTTTTAAGAATAAATTCACTCTACTCTGTATCGTTGGTCCTTCTTGGTAATAAAGTTTCCATGGGCTCTTAGCATTCCAGATGCAACTAGGTAATGCTTGTTAGCCCCCAAAAACAATGTCATGGCTATAGCTGTATCTTCCTTTTATAAAATTTTCCCTCTGATCATTCTGATATATCATTATTTTTTTTTTAACTGCTGCCCTAACCGTGAGCATCATGGGATCTTTTGTTTATTCTCACAGTGTTGCTTGGGACCTTGGGCTTCATTGTTTAATTTCTCCTCTTTGTCCTTTCATTTCCCTTGCAGTTTTGAAAACAGTGTGGCAATAATGATGTTTGTAAGGGGGAGGGGCGGGCAGGAGGTCGGTTCCTTGTAATGCCACTTACACAGTAGAGTTTTTCAAACTTGTGCCTGTTTTTATATTGATTCCATAATAAAAATGTGCAATCCCTTTGTTGTTTGGATTCTGGGCAGTGTTTTTTAGTTTTTATTTTACTCCTCTCTTGGGTTTGGTTAAAAGATGTAGCACAGCTGAGAGAATGTCCCGCAGCCACTGTGCTGCTCTGTGCAGCCCTGAGCTGGTGTCCTGCCCCCTGCAGTTGTTCTGAAGCCACTACACACGCAGTGTTACAGCTGTCTGAGAACTGGACTGCAAATGCTGCACCCTCTGATTTTATTCCGGTTTTTACTGTTTTATATAAGAAAAGATGTGAAGTGTGGAAATGTGTAAGATGAATCCTAGCCTAAGAATTCCCATCTCAACTATGAGAAAGCAGCTGAGTGTTTGCAGCAAGACCCCAAATGAAGTTCTCATAGTAACAGGACTTCATTTCTTGCATATACTTGTAATATTTCTGTTGGAAAGATGTTTGCGCTTTGCACTGATGTTAATTCACATTAGCAGTCAGTGAGTCAGTAGAGATGGGCCAGAGAGAAACCTCTTGGGAACCCTGAAAAGCAGCTGTGTGGCAGCCCTGGGGCTTTATGCAGATATGGCCAATTGCATAGCTAGGCTGTTTAAAAGGTGTCCCTCTTTTTTTTTTTTTTTTTTTTTTGAGATAGGGTCTCTGCTTGGTAGTTCAGGCTGACCTTGAGCTCAGCCTCAAACTCACATCACAGCAATCCTCCTGCCTCTGCCTCCCGAGTGCTGGGGTTACAGGCGTGAGCCACCACACCCGGCACTGTGGTATGTGGTACTTATTGCTGCTGTGCCCTTGAGCTTGCAAGACAGGTGTCAGAACCACTAAGCTAAATCCCCAGCCCTAAAAGGTGTCACTTTCATTGTTGTTTATTCCCCATGAGTAAACTAATAAATCTGCTTCTATAGTATCTTTTTAATAGGAAGAACAACATGTTCTACACTTACTGTTTATTAGAATATTTAGGGAAACCTATATGATTGAAGGATTGTAAAATGAATTTTTTGAAGAATGGTTGATCACGTTGTTTTCTTTTGAAGGTAGATCTGAGAGAAAGTCAGGTCAGCTACATTGCAGTTAAAGGAGGGGTTTTTTTTTCCTTGTAAAGTTTTACTGTAAATCATGAATGCAGTTTTTATGAAGACATTAACTTCCATGATTAAACACCAGCTCTCACAACCCTGGTAATTTGTGGGTTTGCAGAACCTATTTAATATGATGTGCTTTTTATGTTGGTTCTTTCATTTACTGATTTATGTATTTATTTATATTTATTTTTTGAGACAGGGCTCACTGCTGTTTAGTCCAGGCTGGCCTTGAAGTCACCGTGTGTCCCAGGCTGGCCTAGACCTCGGGGCAGTCCTCCTGCATTGGCCTGCCGAGTGCTGGGGCTATGTAGCTTCTCCCTCGTTTCAGGCACATGTACTGTACCACCTCAGAGAATGCTTCAAGGACCCTCCGTGTAGTACAGATAGGGTCTTGTCTCTTCTCCAGACACCTCTGGTTTCCTGTTCATCACCCTGCTCTGCAGCTGGACACATCCCCTCAGATCTGAAATGCATTAAGTTAACCAAATTATTTTTCAGCTGTTTACGCTTCCATATGGTTTGTTATATTCTTCTTAATTTTACAAAATAAGTAATTGTTTTGCTAGAATATCTAGTCACACGAAAATAGAGACAAAGCCTATCAGTTCCTAAAGGACTTGTGCGTTATCTTTTTGGTGATGCTTCACAACTAATGTCATCTTCAGGAAGATCTAAGCAGATAGATGGAAGGAAGGAAGGGGTGAGGGAGGAAAGAGAGAAAAGGTGAAAAAAGAGAGAGCTTCTTCCACATTCTTAGGTCTGGGCTTAGATTTTCAGAATAATGAAGTTGTTGCGTCCTTCATAAAACTTTGTTTTATATCACCTTAATCGCATTACTAATAGGTAAGAAAATTATGCAACTCATAAATATTAAAGAATTTTACAACATACAGACAGTGAGTTG
Source organism: Petromus typicus (assembly GCA_004026965.1). Lineage (NCBI taxonomy): Eukaryota > Metazoa > Chordata > Mammalia > Rodentia > Petromuridae > Petromus > Petromus typicus. The sequence continues at coordinate 36,791 of PVIR01004967.1, forward strand.
AATGAGATTAGTAAGATTCCAGAGGGCAATTTTCAAATCTAGCTTCTTTTTCACACTCAAAATACCTGCCAAGTAATTCATTTAAAAAATATTGGGAAGTTAGAAGGAACGTGAGAAGGAGGCGTAGGGACGCGAGTGCCAGAGCACAGGCGGCCGCAGGCGCTGGCCTCGCTTCGTAGCACCCTCCTCGTCTCTCTTGGCACCAGCTTCTCCATGTATTGGTGGTATTTGAGTCAGGCAGTCAGATCCCACTTCTCATCTCGTCCTCATACTGGGTGACTTGGGTGAGTTTCAGGCTCCAAGAGATGGAGTGAGTACCTTCCGTATCATGCAAATAGGAGTGATGTCTTTATAACTTCTGGTGAGGGTTAGAGACACTCCGTGGAAATGTCTAGTGTATCTTTTGACTTTTTATTCTTGCATATGATACTGAGGATTGAACCCACGGCCAAAACTAAGCTATATCCCCAGCCCATTTTTAAAATTTGGGGGCATAATTTTAAAATTAGTAGGTTGCTAAGTTGTTCTGGCTGGATTTGAACTTGAGGTCCACCTTTTTCAGCTTCCCAGAATGTTGGGATTCCAGGTATGCACCACCACAGCCAACACAGATAACTGTTTTTGCCAGCTACTGTTATTGTCCATATATTCCTGTTTTCTATGTCTCCTCCCCTTGACCTCCGGTTCTCTGCCATCTTTAGCACAGTATCAGAGGCTCTCTGAGCATTCATTTTCCCGTCAGGACACAATTCACATGTTATTTTGGGGAAAGCAATATCCCATCCAAATTGTGTACTCTGCGGTCCTACTTTACATTTGTGTCCAGGTGGTACCCTTGTTCTGAGTGTGCCGTGTTGTGTGGCTTCCTCATGAATTTGTGGAGGGTGGCCCCACCCTCATGTACACGTCTCTGTTCTTGTACTGTCAGTGTGTTCTAAACATATTAGGCCCTCTGTAAGTGTTCTTTGGGGATTTTTTTTTTTTTCAGTATCAGGAATTGAACTCAAGACCTTGCATTTATAGCATAGGCATAGTACCATTGAGTTAAATCCTTGCTCCATATTCATTCTTTAAATGAATTAAAACTCTTATCCCAGAGCCCAACCTTATGCTCTCATCTACCTCACTCACTAGAGCTGGTGAGACTGTGAGACTTCTGGCTCTTCTCCAAAGCCAAAATGGCCACACAAGGTAAATATTCTGAGTTAATTCAAGGCATTGACACAGCCACAGCAGCACAACAAAGGATATTCAAGAAGGAGGACTTCCACAAGTGGCAAGAATGATGAAATAAGTGTTTTCCAAGATGAGATAAGTATTTTCCAAGAGGAAGGTAGTATCTTGGGAAGAACTAATGGCAGTGTGTCCTACTGTAATACTTTAAGGAAAAAAAAGTAAAAAACAAAAAAGTGGTACTGTATTATTTACCTAGTAGGTTTATACTAGGGAGAGAAAAATGAATCTTAAAATTTTCCTTTCTTCTTCAGTATCGACAGCTAGAAAACTTAAAGGAACTAAATGCTGCAAGATCCCTTGGCCTGAGATACTTTTAATACTTGTTTTGAAAATAGCTGCTGACATCATTATGAAAACCTCAAACTTGCTTATTTGTTAAATTGGTTGTTATAGATGCACATCTATAGTAGAAAGTAATTTCTAAAAGAATCGTAATTTGATTTGCTGTTTGACAGGCTGCAATGTAGTTGACATTGGCACAGCCCCTGGCCAGGTTTCCAAGTGTTTTGCTGCTGGACTGTGTTCTCTGTGGTGAAAGCCCAGCTGTAATAATGACAGCAAGTCGTATTTCCGGAAGATTACAGTGCAGTTCCCACGTGCCAGGTGTTACATATCTCAGCATCTGAGCAGGGCAGCACCCTGCATGCTTGTCCTTCGTGTTTGAACTTGCCTGGGGCTTCCTCAGGCACCTGGATCAAAGTCAGATGAAAAATAAATAAATAACGAAGTCACTTGTGATATTTCCTTCTAATTTTCTTCTCACTCTCTTTTTTTTTTTTTTTTTTTTTTTTTTGAGACAGGGTCTTGCTTTTGTGGTTCAGGCTGGCCCTGAGCTCAATCTCAAACTCACATCACAATCCTCCTGCCTCTGCCTCCCGAGTGCTGGGATTACAGGCGTGAGCCACCACGCCCGGCACTGTGGTGTGTGGTACTGGTTGCTGCTGGGTGTGGGTCTCCACATCCAGTATTGTTATGTGGTTACCGGGGAATCGAACCCGGGTCCTTGCGCTTGCAAGACAGGCGCCGGAACCACTGAGCTAACTCCCCGGCCCTCTCACTCTCTTTTAAAATCATTTTTAAACATCTTTCATAATTTCCTGTTGTCATTTGTGCTTTTGAGATTTATTTTTTTTCCTTGAGTTTCACCTCCTGTAAGTCTTCTGGTTTTTCTAACTTCAATTTATGTATACACAATGTAAAACTTAACAGATATAGCAAAGATAATGTGTTCCAAGAATTTTTTCTTTTTAATGGGAAAAGTCCATTGTTAAAAACAAAGAGTAGGATGTCATTGCTTCACTGATCCATCAGCCACAGAAGAAATAAATACCAGAAGTGCTGAACCTTGAGAGTGGTGTCTTCATAGGCTTCCCGGCGGGCTTTCCCTGGAACCCTGCACACAGAATGGATCCCCTGTGACTGGCAGGGTGCACGTCTGTCCACAGGAAGGTGTTGTGCCCCTGCCCTTTGGCTGCGTCCTCCCCGCCCTAGTGTCTGTTCCTCTTCACATACAGATCTTATTTAGAATAAGTGGATGACAGCAAATGTGTGAGCATGTTCATTGCTACACAAATTTGTCACGAGTAGTTTTACGTTTCTCAGGTCTTTGTTTTTGTTTTGTACCGGGGATCGAACTTGGGCTCTTGTGCTTGCGAGGCAGGCACTGGAACCACTGAGCTAAATCCCTGGTCCTGGATTTTTTGAGACAGGGTCTCACTATGTAGTTCAGGCTGGCCTCAAACACAGCCGTCCTCCTGTCTCAGTGCTGGGATCACAGGCTTGCACCACCACACCTGACTATTTCTCAGGTCTTTGAATTGTGCAAAATAAATTACATTGTTTTACTGTAATGGTTTTATTGAGTACTAGTTTATTGTGTATTTTTTTTTTTTTACAAGAGATTTGAGCACATGTAGATATAGGGCAGCTTCCTTTGTATACATCCTCATAGGTAAAGCCGGACATTTGTGAAGCAAAGTCTGTGCGCCTCCTTCCTTCCCACACCGGCAGCCTTTTCCACTCAGAAATGCCTCTTCCCAGACACCAGGCTGAGTCCATGTCCATGTTCTTTCCCTGGGCTTTCAGCTTGTCTCTCAGAGTGACTTAGTGTAATGAGTACTAGATGCAGCTAGGGAATCCGAGTTCTTAAGCTGGTTGTGTTCAGATGAGCTGAGCTTTACCAAAACTCATTCCCAGGGACACATGAATTTCCTGTTGCCAAACATCTCCAGCCTTTTGTGTATTTCCATGACAGCTATGTCTCCTGGGGCAACATGCCCATGGGGCGTCCGCCCTATGACCACTGTCCCTTCTCCCCTGCCTACCTACTGGTAACAGTTCTTGGGAAGAAGCTGTAGCCCATCTGGCACGCTTCGATGAATTCACCTATGGTGAATTTTAGTCCTTCAAGTCTCTAGTATTCCAGGGCCGGGTGTCCTTATAGAAGAGGAGTTCAGGACCAGGAGGGGAGTGTGTGTGTGTGTGTGTGTGTGTGTGTGAGTGAGTGTGTGAGTGTGAGTGTGAGACTGATGCCTCCTTGCCAGTTACTTGAGCTCAGTATATACACGAGATCATCAGGTATGGGCTGGGCCAACCTTAACGAGGGTACCCTTTAATTTGGTACTAACAATTCAGAGACTGGTTCTGAAACCTTACAGTAATTCTGCTTTTGAGGAAGTAGGTTTGTGTATTTTGAGGTATTATTTTAATATATAATTCTCTTAATGTATCAATATAATGTTCTCACCCATTTTAAGCATGTGCAAACTGGTTAGTTTATTGGTTTGTCTTTTTAAGAAGGATTCTTTGCAGCTTATGATTTGTTAAGAGTAACATCTCCCAAGAAAATTATGAATATTTGGCCAATATGATAAACACTAGTATTTGATAGACTACAGTTGTAGCAATGGAAATTCTTTTAGAAACACTATCAGATTCCATATTTTTTAAAATGAATGATTACAGTCACACTTTAAAAATTCCAATTCAGGGCTTGAGATTTAGATCAGTGGTTCTGGCATCTGCCTTGTAAGTACAATGTCCCAAGTTAAATCCCCAGTACCACATAGCACAGTGCTGGTCGTGGTGGCACACACCTGTAATCCCAGCACTCAGGAGGCAGAGGCGGGAGGATTGCTGTGAGTTCAAGGCTGGCCTGGACTATGTAGTGAGTCAAGGCTAGCCTGAACTACAAAGTGAGACCCTGTTCTCAGAAAACTAAAAATAAAATAAAAATTCTAATTTTACTAGTTTAAAATAGTTTAGGTAAGTATGTCCCCCAAATTCTGTGTAATATGTGGCTATATTGATAAGATACATATATTGAATGAATAATTATTATTTCTTATTACAGGAGCTCTTACCAAAGTGAAGGAGAGTAGGCGACACGTGGAAGAAGGGAAGATGGAGGTCCAAAAGGCCGATGGCATTCAAGATCGCTGTAACACTATTTCTTTTGCAACTTTGGCTGAAATTCATCATTTCCATCAAATTCGAGTAAGAGACTTTAAATCACAGATGCAGCATTTCTTACAACAGCAAATAATATTTTTCCAAAAAGTAACCCAGAAATTGGAAGAAGCTCTTCACAAATATGATAGTGTTTAATAAGTGGACATTGAATTGTGGACTTTTTTTCCCAAGGATAGTTTCTATAGCAGAATAAAAACTGCTATCAAAGAACTATTGCCAACTATCAGTGGTGGTACAAGGATGGTTTTGTGTTCGACTGAAACCCAGCTGAATATATAATTGTGTAGAAGAGAATAGTTAATATGGTTATATAATAGAAACAGTACCACACATTGTAACTAAATTATACTATGTATGCCTACACTACCATTGTAACTTTTGGAATAATGATTATACTATTGCCTTATTGCTTTTTGAAGTATGGGTATTTTAGTGCATACTTTGTAGACCTCAAAACCCACAAAGGGTCTCGAAGAAACTGGCTGGATAAAAGCCTGCAATGGATGCCTTTTTACTCTCATAGATTGGGATTACCTAAATTCAACCTATTCTGTGTTTACAAACTCCAACTAGAGCAGCTATGCGACTTTGTGCCTTTAGACTCTTGGTTTTCATTTCTGCTCCTGCCCCTCTTTTAAGTGAGCCCCAACTTTTCTGATCAAGAGAGTGAAAGGCCAGTGCATACGACGACAGTATCGCCTCCTATTATTGGGGCTGGGGTGTCGGGAAGATCAGTCGTCATCAGTTTGCACAGCAAGTTATTATCTCCTGGTAAGATGCTGGTGAAGGCAGAAAAGGGAGACTCATTCTCAACCTCAGATACGAAGTCTCTTGGGGAAGAGACGGTGCGCTCTGTTCTCTCGGACGCTGCAGTAGCATAGCCTCTTCACACAGGTGTCCTGAAAACTAGGCGCGCAGATTTCAGCAAACATGTCTTATGTGGAGGAGGGGTCTGATCATTCAGGGGATGCAAGTACAGAATCAACCACACACACTCTGTTTTAGTTCTTAGGAGGGTTTGCTTTTCTTTTAGCTTGAAGATTTTCTTTTAATACTCAGTTTATTTGTTTTTAAATGGATCTACACTGTTAACTGATTGAGACTCCACTGTGATTCACTCGTTTACGTAATCAAAAACTTTTCAGGGATGTCTGTAAATTTCAGTGTTATACGTGATGAAAAGTGGTGTTGGTTGATCTAAGGAGGGACCAGACATAATTTCTACTATTCCAATACCGAAGGAAAAAATATTGATTTATACTGTTTTAAAAAAAAGAACATATTGATAAAGCCCACCCCAAGGCCACTTAACCTTAAAAATTATTTTAAATATATTCTTTTATTATTATAAGGGAAATGCATATGGCTAAAAGATACCAAAAAGATTCAAAAGCAGCTTCCTTTAAAAAGCACAAAGAGGTTCTGGCTTGAAATGCTGAAATCTCCAATGTTTTTATAGTTGCTGAACTAAATGTGATTCTTGAGTTTATGGATTTAAAAACTGTCACTGAAAGGTTAAAGTATCTACTGTTTTTATGAAGTCAAACTTACACTGCCTCCAAAATCCATGGGTACTAAAATGGTAACACGGAAGTAAAGAGGTCAGTTGGAAGTAGTGGTGAGTCACAATATTTAAAGAAAAGGGTCAGTTTGCAGAAAGTCATAAGAAAAGGTTCCTGGAATAATTACTCAACAGCACAGTTTCTCTCTAAAAAGTAGTCTCATATGGGTTGAATTTTTAAGATCAAAGTTGTACAATTTTGATCTTTGGTCAAAACTCGGTACCTTAAAAAAAACCCCAAAACTTGGTACCTTAGAGTAAATAGAGCCAGAGTAAAACCGTGTGGCTTTGTCTCTACCACACATATATAGAATATCTCCAAATACATTATTCTCTAAAAGATAGCTTTCTGTTGAATGCAAAGCACTGTTTATAAACAAAGCCCATATATATGTAATATTAATTTTACTGGAGAAATTTGGACGCTATAATTATAGCATTTAAGTTTGAGTCAAATTCAGCATTTAAGTTTGGACAAATAAGCACTATGCTTTTCAAATTATTTTAAAGTCTCATTTATTTGCCTCTTTGTTTTGATGATGGTTTTTTTCTTTTCTTTTCTTTTCTTTTTTCTAAGTAAAATCACTAAACTTGTGCAATGGTAGCATGGAAGTTATCTGAGGTGATTGTATGATTGTACTTTAGCCAGGATGGACATAGCTTAAATTATAAAAACTGCAGATTAAAGTACAAAGAAGTGTAAGTTCATGCTGCCTACTTCTAAGAGAACATATGTTCTTCATAACTGATTAACATTATGCCACTGATGCATAGAGGGTTTAAATTCTATGGGTTAGAACACCAGAAATATTAATGTCCATTTTCATCTGAGATCTTTATTCTCTAATGTTCTTGGTCCTATTGAAACATTTCAGTATATAAAAAATACTGCAATGTTAATATCCAAGAGAAAAGCCATTATCATATGTATACTGGTCATCATGATCAGTTTGGTACAGTTTTTAAAAAAATAAACTATCATGCCCTTCAAGCCATCATTTTGTCTTTATTTCTAGAATTTGTAATTCTGTTATGTGATATGGTCCTAACACGAGGGGTGTGTACCTGAGCCTCGTTTTTCTATTTCAGTCACAGAGCTGTGTATATGTCGAAGTTATAATGCTGTGAAACTGGTTCTGCGGCCCTGTGTTGGTGTCTCATTATCCTTCCAGGTGGTTGTATCTGAGGGTGCAGTTTGCACCCAGGGCAAAGGAACACAGTTCCAAGTGAAACAAAGTAGTGCACGTTAGCTACCATTAGTGTGGTAGTTGGAATTTTCTTGGGCTTCATGTATAGGTTGTATGTATTTGTAACAATTCAGTGGATTCTTAAATGCCCATTTTTAATTGTCTTAAGATTTTTTGCTGTTCTTATAATTAAGGACCTGAAAAATGTTTTCATCTGTCAAATCAAACATGTAAATTTATTTATAGTTTCTCAAATGTTGTTCTTTGCTAAATGCATGGCCATAGGCGTTTTCACCATTAGTATGTTATGGGGAATCATATACCACGTCTGAGTCTATTATCTTTAAATCCATAAACATTTAGTTTTTCATTTCCAACTTTTATCTTGGGTTAACAGAAGTGAAGCAGGTTATTATTTTTTAAAAACACTAGAAATATTTGAATATTGTTTTATTTCCTTCAAATTGTTATGATTAGTTCACATCGACCATGTTTATCATTTTTAAAATAAGAAAAGTTGCTTTATTTTTCAGCTTCAATGGAATGTTATAATGATTGTTTCTCCATTAATAATGAATTTCTTTAGTGTGAGCTTAACACAGGGAAATGGAAGCATAGATTCTGTGAATTAAACTTTTGTCTATAATTGTCATATAAATTTTTCTTGAAACTGTAGCTAATTATATTAATTAAACTGTAGCTAATTGTATTAATTTAAAACCGTAAGCCTTTTAGGTAGTCCCACCACTATTTACTGGTATTAGTAACACGAATATTGAAGTATGTAGCAATTATAAGGCTTTAAAAAAAAATACATGCCCTATGTCAAGACCTGATACAGAATAGGGGCTAACATACTTCATTCATGCACTCTCTCTGTTGGTTGCCAACTCAGACCCACCTAAGCAAAAATAACGGCACAGGGACCTACTGTATCCCACAAGCAACCAGACTCCCATCTGAAATTAAGCTTACCCACTTTATGAGGATTTTATCTGGTATCTGCCTGTCTTTGCAGCTCTGTTTTCTTCTTCTCCCTCTTCTTTCCCTTCCTGTCCTTCTTGCTCTTTGTGGCTTGGCTTTCCTAGCATCTTCCAGGGTGCATAATGGCTCTGCCCTCTCTTGGTTCACAGGTCTGCTTGGACCTGTGGTGGACACCTGTCTCGAGATGAACAAATGTGCTGTAGTTTGAGAAGTTCTCTCAGAGGGTGTACCAAGGAAGAAAAGTAGTTGGTGCCTCTCAAGATGAGCTTTACCTAACGGTCTGTGAAACAGGTCTGTGAGAAAGACTTTACTTGCAGTTAATAGATGAATTTTAAAATAACCAGAAAGGCTTCATGCCTTTTGCCCAAGATCATGCAGGATAAGTAATGGAACTGAGAGTCAAATTGACTCAAACCCAGACTTCATCAGATGCTGTTTTTTTGCTTTTTGGAAATGGCTAAACCTCCCTAGGTCTGCTGAATGGATGGGATTTCTGTCATTCTTTGAACACTGAAAGTGAAAGTACAAGAGGAGCCTCCTGCAGTCTGTTCTGTGCACCCATTTCTATTGGGAAAGATAAGGGTCTGAGCTCTACTGCTTTGTCTTAGTGGAAAGTGATGACTTACACCTAACATAGACTTGGCAGCTTGTCAAATGGGACCTTCTAGTGTTGCTCGCCTCCCACCTCCACACAAATATAAACACATTTCAGTTACCTTAAAAATGGCCTTGGTCCACCACGGGTTGTGACGTGTACCACTTGGTCACAGACGGGATCTTGGCAGAGTTCCAGACTGGTGTGTCTGGGGAGTATGAGAAGTGATGGCGGACTGTGAAAGGTGCTGCTGTGCTTGTGCTGCAGGGCCAGGAGTCCAGAGAAGCCAGCAGTGCAAGCCAGGCCCCCAGCCCACCAGGCTTCTGAGGTGGAAAGCAGTCCATCCGAACTGGCTCCTGGCTGTGCTGATCACTGGGCTCAGTTAGTCCTAAACCCTGAGTGTCCTTATCCCATCACTGGGAGTGGAGTTTTCAAAAATGCCACATTGCCTTACCTGTCCTGAAAGACCATCAGTCTATCTTCACTGAGTGAACTTGTTCCCTTAGTGAGCTAAGGATAAGGCCAGTTGACGTTACCTGCAAGGGGACTTACACTCAAAATCTGCCTTTTGTTGCTGTGTCCTGCCATCTTCCCAGAAATGACCTCTAAGTTGGAAATGGTCACACATGTCAGTCTGTCTTCTGTGGTTTATGTTTTCAGTCACTACAGGAAGTGGCTCTTGGGACCTAATGATTGCTGAGTCGATGAGCTCTGCAAGTTGAACCAGCAGATTAGTGAGACTAGCACTTTGTAGCCATAAACCTGGGTCCGGTCCTGATTTCCCCACACTGTCTGACTTATTTCCAAGTCTCAGTTTCCTCAGTGATATAGGGTAGGCCTTCTATTCTGTTGCATTATTGAGGGTATTAGCTTAACCATCACTTAAAAGTCCTTAAGCAGGGGCCGGGGAGTTAGCTCAGTGGTTCCGGTGCCTGTCTTGCAAGCGCAAGGGCCCGGGTTCAATTCTCCGGTAACCACATAGCATACTGGGTGTGGACCCACACCCAGCAGCAACCAGTACCACATACCACAGTGCCGGGCGTGGTGGCTCACGCCTGTAATCCCAGCACTCGGGAGGCAGAGGCAGGAGGATTGTGATGTGAGTTTGAGGCTGAGCTCAGGGCCAGCCTGAACCACAAAGCGAGACCCTATCTCAAAAAACCTAAAAAAAAAAAAAAAAGTCCTTAACCATTTAGCAATACTCCCTAATAATTTCAGAGTTAGGTACTTGTTACTTGATAGCTGTGATCCTGAACTTTGACTGTCCTTGGATGAGTTGCTCTAACATCTCTGAGCCATATTTCTCATTTCTAGTAGGATATAGTGTCTCATTTATTTGAAATGCCCAGAACACAAGGCAGTGAGAAGATGAGGGACATGATAGAGATCCCCTGTGACAATGTGAGAAGGGATGAGATGAAGGACTTAAAGAGATCAGCAAGTCAGTTCAGTCACAGAAAATTAAGAAACCCATATTTGGCTTCTGGCCTTGCATTCGTCCTGCCAGCCAGGCTGCGGACCGAACCCTGCTCTAATTTCCTGCTACCTGGAACCACACCCATAGGGTGGCCTGTGGACTTGATTGGCTCTGGGATCCTCCCAGGGGATTGGTGGAGAACACCTCTGGGTGTGTCTAGGTGGGTCCTGGCATAGCCCTGGGGTTATACTGATCCCTTTCCGCTCCTGGTTCCCCAGCTATCACGAGCTAAGCATCTTTGCCATGCCCAGTGCCACCGTGTTCCTGCCTTGGAGCCAAACTGCTACAAACTGTGAGCCAAATTAGACCTCTCCACTACGTGGTGGATGTTGGGTTTTATGTCCCAGTAATAGCAAGCTGATACCTCAGTCAGCATAGCCACTCCCCTGATTCGACAGAAGCTTGATTCTCTTGTGCTTCCTAGTCTCCTCCTAGGGAATGGAGTGGACTCAGGTCTCCTGAGACAAGCCATAACAGTAAGACCTCCACTGGCTTTCAAGAGCTAAGTGTCACCATGTTTAGAAAGTTTTCCTGTGGCCAGAGTATCTGAAAACAGAGTTCTGTTTTGATTTCACTGAATTAATAGTGATTTATTGAATTGTTTCACATCTGTAAAGTATGATCTTGCAACAGAACACAGGACAGCTCAGTCGAGGTCATTGTCTTAGCTGTGACCACATGTTGTGTGTAGGGTTTTGAAACGTCACTCTGTGAGTTTAATTTGGTGCCTTTAGTGGCCTGGAGAATAACCATGCCTTTAATAAAAAATATTGGTATATAGCAGGTTAGATACACAACTTGTTCCATCTAATCCTTTTAGAAAATACGAAGTCTCAGTTTTTTTATTACAATAGTTCCCTTGAGAAGAAAAAAAAAAAACTTTTTAAAATATTGGAATGCATGTTAGAATTTACCAAACTAGGCTCAGCTTAAAACTGATAGTGATTCTGGGAGCCCGTTGGTATCGTGTCTATTTTTAATCACTTTTTTAAAAAGGTCGCCTAGCCCTGCCTGTGTCAACTCTCATTTAAGCCAATTGGAGCTGTTCTGTGCTAAGGCATGTTCAGTAGGAGGCTCTAGCAGTGTAGGAATATGCAGTCCGCAGACCTGTGTTATATGATCCACAGGCCCACCATGGAAGGCAAGTCCTATATTCTGAAGGAAAGGGGCTTTGGTGACAGTTGCTTCTTTTGAATGGATTGTATTGTAGATTCAGTGGAAAGACATTTGCCCTTTTAGCTATGCTGACAGTCATAATTCAAAGTTATCTAAAAGATTAAAGCTATATGTATCAGTCACTGCAGCCAAATGAAACCTCTCCTCCCATAAGTTCAGAGTGCTCTAATACAGAATTTCCCAAGAAAAAGAAGAAAAAAAAAGAGGGGTAGAGCAATATTTCATATAACTGCCCTTTGAGTAAAACAACATAAATGTGTCCTTGCTATAATAGATTATTTCAGAAATTAAATACCAAAATTGGTGACAAAGTAGCCCTGTTTGCTTCTGATGCTGGGAATTGGGATGGAGACGGTGGCTGGAGGAAGACTTCTCATGACGTGCTCTCTGTTATCTTATATTGTAGTGGTTGAATGTATTTGCTATTTATAAAAAAGCTGAAGTTAAAATTTGAAATTAATAGAAGGCCAAGCAAAATTTTAAAAGGAGTCAGAAGATGGGCTGAGCTATAGCCCCTTTGCCAACCCCCGTGAGATTTGGAAGCAAACTGCATAAGTTACCAGGACAGTGGACGCTAGACAGTGACCGGATTTGTCATTATTGTGTTACCTTTGTTGAAACTGAACATTGGGAATATACAATTTAGAAGATGTTTACAGTAGACTATTAAAATTGAACATTAGAGTATACAAGTAAGATGTTGACAGTAGGCTATAAAAGCACATATGACCAGACCATAGTCTACTATTTTATATGACACAGATTATTCTTTTGTCTTTTAAATAAAAAAACCCTTTTCCTTCCTCTCTGTTCTATGAAAGCTCTCGTAATACTGTCTTCCCAGTATCTTGCCCCTTTGCGTTTCTTCACTTTTGTGATGGCAGTTGGCAACTAATTGTTCATAGATCCAGAGCTAATAACATTTTCTTTGTCTTAGTGTTTATATATGAAATGTTTATTATAGGTACAATACCATTTCCTCCTGTTATATCTACCATTTTATCTGCAGAACTCCCCTATAAACCCATTTTGCAGATAGAAGCAGCAGAACTAAGATTAGAATGTAGGCACCTGGTTCCAGGTCCACCTCCTGAGGGAATGGAGTGGACTCAGGTCTCCTGAGACAAGCCCTAAAAGTGAGACCTCCCCAGGCCTTCAAGAGCTAAGTGTCACCATGTTTAGGAAGCTTTCCCATGGCCGGAGTATCTGAAAACAGCTCAGAGTTCTGTTTTGATTTCACTGAATTAATAGTGATTTATTGAATTCTTTCACATTTGTAAGCCCAGGACACAGGACAGCTCAGTCAAGGTCAGTGTTCTTTCCCACTTTCCCACTTTCTTGAGAGCACCAAGTGAACACACATTCCACAATTCGTAGATTAGGCAGTCCTCTCCCTGAGGACAAGGCCCACTTCTATCTTATACTTTCCAGCTACATGTCAGGCACAAAGCATTAAATGCAATAGAAACGTGGTTTTAAAAACAGAAGACCTTTGTAACCCACCAGGTTTGTGAATAATATTAAATGGAATTTAATGAAAGACATAAAATGAAATGTGAGCCTTCCGTGTTGGCATCACCAGTCCAGGCAGTTGCCTTCCTGAGAGGGCAGCTTTTCACAAAGACAGACCTCTGTCCTGCTTCCAGGAGGGTGGCAGGCCAGGGAGTGAAAGGAGGAGCCAGCAGCCACAGTGCAGCTTTGTTCAGCAGGGCACTGCCCCTGTGCACCCGTCTGCAGGATGCAAATTTGTGCCTTGGTGACCTGACCGCACATCACGGCCTTCCGAGCTCTTCGGAAGGCCCGTCATTTGACTGTCTGATCCACCCATGCCAAGTCGCTGCTGTTTGTTTTCCCTGAGGGGAACTAACAGTGTTTGTAAGAAAGAGTCAAATCCTACTCCAGGAACCCTGAGAAAAGCTGGCTTCCAATTGAGGTCAAGATTGGGGAACTCATCGCCCTCAAAGCTTTTGGAGTCTGAAGCTCTAAATGCCATGAAAAACAATCACTTGCTATTCTGATTCTTTTACTCCTTCTATAGACACTTCCGGTGAGACCTGACTTCCAGCGTGTTGTCTCTTGTGGACAAATTCTATGAGAAACCAAATCATGCTCATCAAAGAGTTTCTGTGAAAAACCAGCTCTCCTGATGCAAATACGCAGTTGAGCAATTTAGCTTTGCAGTCTTAATGAAGCGCAGTAGAGACATCCTGGACACTGGTGGACAGAGTCCTCCCTTCATCCACTAATACCTATTAAATACGCCTGTGGTGTTCTAGGCTGTGGGAGGGAGCACTGCAAATTTGCCTTCTAGTTGCACGAGTGGGGGGACATTCTAAATATGTCAGTGAAGCTGGTAATTAGAAGGTGATGAATGTTGTGAAGAAAAAAAGAATGGGAGAAGAGGGAGGAATATGAACAGTAGGGAAGAATGGGTGAAAGTGTTATTTTAAACGAACTGGTCAGAACCAGCCTCTCAACATAAAAGATCTCAGGACTTGAGAGCAAGTCACGTGACTAATCAGAGCCAGAACATGGCAGAGCATCAACAGCAGACACAAGGACCCTGCACCGTGGTCACTGGCTTCTCCTAGGCAAGCCCTGGAATAGTTTCCTTCCGTGTATGTTATGCTTCCATTGCTGACTCCCATCACCTTTTGACTGGTTACTTGTTGTAGGTTAGCAATCATGGTCCCTGACTTGAGTCATTTATTTTCCTTAGACTTGATCTTTCAAGCACTGGCTATATTAGTTCCTTTAGTTGTAAGTTCTTGGAGTCACCTTACCACTGCCCCCTGACTGGAGATCAGACACAGAAAATTGCCTTCTAGATTTCCCGGTCCATGTGTCTGTATTTCAGCAGCAGAATGGGAAACCTAGCGCCCAGGACCCTGTCTTTCAGTGCAGTTAACATCTATCCAGCTGCCATTGGGCCACATTACCTCTGATCAGTTCTGGGACCTGCGGTGCTGGCGTTGAGGGAAGCCCAGTGGTTCCCTCAAAACTGCCTCATCACACTGCTGCCACGTGATGTTTGCAAACCAAAGTGGCAAGCTCTTGTGGATTCATACCCCCGGACTCCTCGCTTCTCCCGGCAGCACCTCCACTGCACTCTTGCTGTGGCTCATCAGGGCCCCTCTGCCTTTTAACCCCAGATTGTCCCTGGTGAGGCCTGCCTCGCACCTTCTTTGTGTACCATGTGTTTATCTATTTTTGCCATCACTCGTCTTTTAACAAATAGCCGGTAAAACTATAAAGGAGTGTTTTCTCTGCCCCTCCTACCTTTGGTTGTGGTATTTTTGGACCCTGGTTTTGCATTAGCTTCACCTGGAGAGTGTTCAAATATATCATGATGCTCAGACACCAGTTCAGACCAACTGAGGCAGCATCTGGAGGGTGAAGCCCGGCTTCAGTGTGTTTTCAAAGCTCCCCAGATGATTCTGATGTACAATTTCACTTTCTTCCTTTGAATGAGAATAAACAGGGCCTACCACTGCAGACTGGCTTCTCATTCACCACGGGGCTCACAAGTTCTCTCTAACGGAGCCCTGACAGAGACTCATAGAGATCAGGGAAAGCATAGAAATAAAACATTCATTATATAAACTGCACTGTGTTCCATTACTAGAATACATGACTTACAGTAAACTGTGAACTAGTCTAGTCTCTCAGTCTATGATCTTTTTTGAATAGCATGCTCTATGGCATTATATTTTGTGTGTGTTAGAAGTGATGACTTGTTAATATGAATGATAAAAACACATCATAGAATATTCTTTGTTTAAGGTAGTGAGATTTAAATTCCAAGAAGCAGCCCCAGCCTGTCTGGAAAGAGGGGTCTTGCTGAGAAGCAGCAATAGCCAGGAGGAAGGGTAGGGTAAGGATTTCCAGGGCTGTCTTATTATTTTCTGGCCCAAGACTATGGGAAGTTCTCTAAACCCTCCCTGCAAGGAAAGTTCTGTGATTCTATTATAAATTCAGAGAAATTGAGGGTCTGAGCACTTCATGAAATTAATCTGTGTAGCCTGTTGGCGTTTCTTGGCCTTCTCAAGCCACCCACCCACAATCCCACACTGGCCAATGGCCTTTTGTAAACTTCCCTCCGCTGGTTTGCTTTCCAAGTCTTCCTTGCCTGGTGGAATTCTGTTCCTCCTTGGGGGCCTGGGTTCAGGCACTACCTCCCGCTGCCAAGTGCCCCCATCCTGCCTTGCCACCTCGTGTTGGTCAGCGTCCCTCCGTGTCTCCAAATCTTTTGCTTTCCTCTGCCTTGACATTTGTACTTCGTGTTAGTCTTTTTCCCTCTTCTTTTGCTCCTTCATTCATTTGGCTTCTTCCTGGCATATTTATGGATTTATAATAAAAATGAAATCCAGACTGGCTCAAAAGAAATACAGCTTCACTGTTATAGTATATTTGATGAGTGTTTACAAGCAGAGCAGCTTAATTTGATGGATTTCATTGCTATAGTTTCCCTTCTTTCTGTTTTACATTGGTTGAAGAGCCCTAGCCAAAGGCAGAAGGGAAGGTAAACCTCCTCAGCCCACTAAGGTGAAAGCCGCAGATCTTCAGCACCCACAGTAATGGTGATGTCACCGAGGACACTGCCCTCTGAAGGAATGAATGTAGTTCGTGGACATTCCAATGAGTTCTCAGGAAAATTAGTTTCTAGGAAAAGAGCCCCGACTCTGACTCCCTCTCTGGCCTCCTATTCCCCGTGGGATTTCTTCCACACATGTTTCTGCCCTTGTGATCCCGTTTGCCCCGAGGCCTTCACCAGAGTCCAAAATTGTGAGCTAAGTAACTTTTTTTTCCTTTAAATGTACCCCTCAGGTGTTTTGTTTTAGCAACAGAAAACTGACTGCTATATTTCCCCTAAAGTAAGACTTCACTGGAATAAACCCTGGTCATTAGCATGGTGATGGCTAGGGTTGTGCATAAGTTTGTACCTCACCATTTTCTTGCTTGGTGTCCACTCTGTAGTGACAGCTGAGGCAAGGGCATTGAGAATGTTTTTTTCGGTCTCTTTTTTTAGCTTTCAGGCTGATTATTTTTTGGTTGGGTCTTATTTTCAGGGAAACATGGTAATGTAGCTGTTTACATTTTTTGTTACAAATCATACTTCAGTGAACATTTTTAGTCATTATATAAAACAAATTACCACAAACTCTGAGGACTGAAATAACATGAATTTATTACTTTATAGCAATAGCTACAGAGGTCAGAAATCAAAGAAATTTAGTGAGCAGATGATTAGTGTCTCAGAGAGATATGTTCGTCTTTGGAAACTTTAAGGAAGGATTCATCCTCTTGCCCAGCTTCATGAGGCTACCTTTGTTCCTTGACTCCTGGCTCCTTCTTTAAAGGCTGGTCCAGACTTTCCCACAAGAAGTCACTCTGACACGTCTTCTTCTGCCTTTTTTGTCCATACCAGAAGGGCCCTTAGAATTACATGGGGCCCACCAAATATGATACAGGAAACTCTTAAAGTCTGGCCAGCTGATTAACAACCTTAATTCCCCTCTGCAATGAACATATACTCATCAATCCTCAGCTTTCAGGGACTAGTATGTGAACATCTTTGAGAGGGGTCTTTGTTTTAACATGTCACTTGTCTTTGAATTGTTTGTATGATTAGCTCTATGGGAATACGTTAACTCGAACTTGCAGGATTATGGAGGATGTGTACAAAAAATTTCAGTTGCCTTCATGAAAAGTTTAGATTTCTACCCTTACTCTATTTTACTCAACCCAACCAGCCTGAATATTTTGAATACTGGGTGTGGAGACTTACCCCAGCAGCAACCAGTACCATATACCACAGTGCTGGGTGTGGTGGCTCACACCTTATAATCTCAACACTCGGGAGGCAGAGGCAGGAGGATCGCTGTGATGTGAGTTGGAGGCTGAGCTCA
The DNA here is from genome assembly GCA_004026965.1 of Petromus typicus. NCBI lineage: Eukaryota > Metazoa > Chordata > Mammalia > Rodentia > Petromuridae > Petromus > Petromus typicus. The sequence continues at coordinate 54,387 of PVIR01004967.1, forward strand.
GGTCCAGCCTGAACCACAAAGCGAGACCCTGTCTCAAAAAACCTTTAAAAAAAAATTAGTGTTCCCATATGCTTGGTAGTATACGCCTAAATCCCAACACTTTCAGAAACTGAGGAAAGATGATCCCAAACTTGAGCCCAGCCCGGGCAACTTAGCTGCTGACTGAGACTTTGTCCCTAAACAAATAAATAGAAAGATATTAAGGATGTAGTTCAATTCCGAGCTCCAAATATATAACAGAATGAACAACAAGCCAGCAGAGAAATAAGTGCCAGTCAGTACTCCAGAATGTGAAAACTAAACAAGCCTGATATCTTACAATAAGATGGTGTTAGCACATACAAGTGCCTATGGTCCAGCATGTCAGTTGAATTTACCTTTTTCCTTTTTTTGGGTGAATCCAAGGATTAAACTAAGGAAATGCTGAGCTACCTATCCAGGCTCTTTTAATTTGTTTATATGTTTTTGAGTCAGGAATCTACTAAGTTGTCTAGCTGGCCTTGAACTTGTGACACGCCCTCCTCAGCCTTCTGAATAGCTGGGGTTACAGGAAGCGGCTGCCATGCCTGATGTGATTTGCTTTTCAAAGGACTTATTCAGTATTTTTCATATGCTTTTCCTTCCCAGCTCACGTTAACATTTGAATAATTTTTCATTCTGTAAGCATCATCAGTTGATGAGTCGGTATATGGCACAGCATCAGTGGCAAGTAAAACTCCTTGTAATGGATCTTTTCTGGCTAGCAACTCCACTGATTTATGAATGTATTAATTCGCCCATTGGTATTTATCATACATTTAGTGCGTGCTAGATGCCACTCAATCTCCAGGGATTTACAGAACAGTAGAAAGATAAGACACAAGTGTTATCACACATGGCAGATGTTATGATTAAGATGTCCCCAGAGACCTCATGAACTTATAAGTGAAACTTTTGGAAAGTGATTGGATCATGAGGCCAGTATAGTTGACTTGCTATTGGGAAGTGAGGTCTAGTCTAGGGGGCAGATCACTGGGAGATCTGGCAGGGTCTGTCTCTCTCCTCAACTCCTCCTCTCTCTCTCTACTTCCTGATCACCATGAGATGAGCAGTGTTCCTCCTTCGCAGATCCTTCCACCAGACTTTTTTCTGCATTTGACACTGTTGGACACAGACCACAACTTCTGAAACACAATCCAAAACAAATCTCTCCTCTTTTAAAATTGTGAGTGTTGGATATTTCTCAGCAGCAAGAACACAACTAAAATAACAGATAATTTAAAAATTGGCTAAAAAATAAGTAAACAGAAAATAAATAAAAATTGACTACACTTATATAAATTCTACCTATTGAAATTTATGTGATCTAATTTGTTATAGTGACTTTGTTTTGGAAAACTTCATGTTTTTAACTGGCTAGATATTCATGCAATATAACATAATGGTTGCCAAAATGACTGAGTGCAAAAATTTATCACGCCTTAAAGAATATTCTAAAAACTGATCTCCTAAAATATGAATAAGCCTATTTCAAAAAGAAAAATAAACAATGTATGATTCCACCTACATGAGGTATCTTAGGGAGATAAATTAAAATCTTGTTTAATGGATTGGGGTTTTTGGTTTCAATTTTACAAGAAGAAAAGAGTTCAGAAGTTGAGTTGGTTGCACAACAATGTAAATGTACTTAATGTTATTGAGCTATATTCTTAAAAATGGTTGAAATGATATAGTAAAATTTACATATAAATATTTTAACACAACTTTTAAAAGTCCTTAAAGATGGTTATCTTCTAAATGGTTACATAAGAGGAAGTTACTGCAAACAACTGAGATCCAGTTGTCTGAGTAGTTCCATAGATTGTCTTTTTAATAGTTCTCACTGACTTCTGAGTTGGTGTAATGGACTGTTCTGCAGGTGGAAATGACTGCATAATTTGTCCAGCATCACACAACGTGGAATTCGAGCTCAACTTACCTTTTTCTTATACCTTCATGCTTGATAATTAAAAGATATGCAAATGATATCAGTGATTTACATCTATTTTCCCACATGTTCTCTCATGTAGAAATTATCATGTTAAAAACAGTATAAAGTTGTAAAACCAAAAGCTAAGGTTTATAGAATACTAATTTAAAAATGATACAAGAACATAACTATTTACCTAGAATGTAAAATTCCTATAATATTCACCAATGTCTAAAGTTGATCTTTCTCATACTAAATAACTAGAGTTGTCTTCCCTCTCTCCAGCTTTCTTTCTCTTCATCCCTTCTGCTTTTCTTCTTTCCTTCAATACTAGAGGATTGTATAAATTACAGTCATACTGCAGTACAATCCATATTGAGGTAACTTAATTCAATTTTGTCCTGACAAGCTGTTCTTCTATTCTGAGAACAGGGAAAAGGCTGTAAAGGATGGGACAAAGGATGTGCCCCACTGGTTCTCCTCAGTGACATCACATAAAAAATCATTGCCTGTTTGGTCCTTATCTCTACTGCTAACTAAATTAATGGTCTTACTTCCTTTACTTGTGTATGGTATTTAAGAATAAAAGTAAAATCACTTCCTATTGAGATTTATCCTTACGTTCCTTAAAGGTCATATTCTTGGATGAATTCTCTTTCCCTGGGGACTAAGCAGTTGTTTGATGTAGAAAATGAACAAGTTATAAAGTATGCCAAACTGAAATTCGGTGAAAGTCATGGTTTACTGACTACTCTTTTCTGTCTAGTGTCTTTCCAACCTTCAAACTTGCTGCAGATTTGAAATAAGTAAAACATGAGTCAGTTTGGAAATCTCAATACTGAATTTTTTTTTTTTTTTTTTTTTTAATCAGGGATCGAACTTGGGGACATTGCCCTTGTGAGACAGATGCCAGAACCACTGAGCTAAATCTCTGGTTCAGTACTGATTAGAAAGGGCAGTTGTTATGAGCTTTGTATGTCACTTTAAAGCACATGTGCTGTGTAGTAAGGGGCAATGAAAACAATAGTGCTTCGCAATGAATATTTGTTTTTCTGATGAGAAAACCACTGTATGATATGTAATGCACAGAACAGGGTTGCTACCGTGTACTGAGGCAGGTTATCTTATCAGACACCCAGCTGAGGGGTTGGGCTCTCTTGTCTCTCTGAGTGCTCAGAAAGCTTTTGGAGTGAATATCATATAATTGCTCCTAATTATTCCTCCTCCTCTTGCTGGAGGGACATAGTGGGAAGAGGTTGAGGTGGGTTTACATTGAAGAAATCCTTTCCTCCTTTAAGCTATTTATGGGACAAAATACCTAACATAAAAAGTTTAAAGTAGAAAAGGATTGTTTTAGCTCATGGTTTCAATCCACAGCTGACTCTAAGGCAAAAATATCATGTCAGAAGAGTGTGGCGGAGGAACGTTCCTTAACTCATGGCTTCCGGTCAGCAGAGTGAGAAGGAAAGATCCTGAAAGAAAGAGAGCAGTGACAAGATATACTCTTTAAAGACGCTCCTAGCGACCTAATTCTTCCAGCTAGGCCTCATTTCCTGATATCCATCTACCTCTATGAATTTGCAAGTGGATTTATCCTTTGACAAGGCTACTGCCCTTTCAGTCTACATCTCTGGATCTTTGTAAATCTACTCAGGTTTTCAGTCAAGACTAATGCCACACTATATGTGCAGTAGCTAGACTGAAAAAGGGCATAGATTGGAGAGGGCCCATCTCATTTCCATGGCCTTGTCAATGTACAGCTTCAGGCTAATAACTCCATCTGTCATTTCAGTTTTGATCTAGGAGCTGTAACTCTGGAAGCTTTTTCAGAGAGCCCACTCCTATATTTCTCCCAAGATTATTTGGTGTGTATATGATTCTTTATATCCCTTATCTGTTTGAAATAGCTTGAGTGGATCTTTTTTTGTAGCTGAATCCTAACAGATTCTCCCTCTCTCTCTCTCTTATGAGTGTGTAATGTTTACATTTAGAATCAGATACAGGCTTATACATTGCTTTTTACAATTTCGTATTTCCTTAACATTTCATATATTTTAAGACCAAGTGTTAACTGATTGCATGATAATTCTTCATATAAATGTACCTTCTATTCCTGTGCCAAACATTTAATTTTTTCTATCTTTTGCTTGTATAGATCGGTACTTTGACAGAATATATTAGTTTTCAATTAGCCTTGTAGCAGATTACTACAGATTTAGTGACTTAAAATAGCTTAGGTTTATTATGTTACAGTTTTAGAAGCCAGAATTCTAGAATAGATCTCTTTCAGTTAAAATCAAGGTATAGTCTTGCTGCAGGACTTAGGAGCCAATGAATTAGTTTGGTTTTTCCACCTTCTGAAGACTTCTCACATTCTTTTCTCATGGCTACTATTCAAATTTAAAGCCAGATGCCTGGCTAAATCCACCTCCCCCTCCCTGCTGCCTTCTTCTCTGCCTATAAGATCGCATTAGTTATATTGGGTCTACTTGGATGATCCGGGATAATTTTATTATCATCCCAGGTTTATAGCAACCTCAGTCTCATGCTACCTAATTCTTCCTGCCGTGTAACATCACATGTTCACAGATTCTGGGGATTAGGACTTGAGGGAGCTAGTTGGGGTGCCATTATTCTGTCAAACACAAAGTAATTCTGCTTCTAGGAGTCCATCCTACAGAAAAAAAAATCAGAGATGCAGATAAAGGAGGTTTTGCTTCAAGTTTCTGACATATCAAATATTGTTGTACCAATTTATATCCCACTTGCAAATTTAAATTCTCATTTCATTCTCACCACATCATCGCTAGTATTGAATGTTACTACTTTTCAAAGTCTTTCTAGCTCTGGAGATTATTAACATAATATCTGCACATAGTAGAAATTTAGAATTCAGAGAGTACCCATTAGAACGTAAATTTACTCAGCTATGTCCTACAAGCTCCCCCAGTGCTCACCATGGCTGCCAGGGTTATATGTCAGTGGAGAGATGCTTTGGATATATGAGAGTATACAGGGCACGTTATTCACAACCTCTTTTAGGCTTTTCAGGTATGGTCAATGTGGGAAGATAAATCTACTGCCTCTGATCTAGAAGTCTTATACCTTACTAAGCAGCCATGGTGAATTGTGCTTTATTTCATTTTTTAAAAATAATAAGCCATATAGAGACTTTCTCACTTTTTACTTAAAAGTGTGAATGCATTGGAACTCTGCTTTTGGAAGCTACAAAGTTTCAGTGTCTAAAGGCATTCTGAAACAAATTCAGTCTTAGAAGAGACATGTAACTCCATCACTCGGTACTGTTTATGCTGTAAAATGGATGATACGGTGTGTAATGAGAGAACGAGCTGGTTCTAGCTGAGAGACAAACTTAATAATGTGATGTATCAATCTGCAAAATAAAGTAGATTTTCCTACTATGGATTAATATTTGTATAAAGAATTATGCTGCCAGCATATCTAGTCATCACTTTCTGAAAGTCTTTGTAGCATTCTCTGACTGTGTTCTGGAAGTGAATAGTAATGATGGAGAAAAAATGTCTCACTAGGAAAGAAATTCAACCCAGTTTTTTTGTTTATATTCAAATGATAAGCATTTAATTTTTTCTCTTTAACAGTAAGGAGAAAAAGTCATTATTAATAACAGTAGAAAAAATTAAACAGATGGGAATAAATTGAATAAAATAATTAAATAAATACAGTAAGATGAAATTTTATTAAGACTTCAAAGGGGATGAATAAATGGAAGAACATACATTTTTTAAAAGTAGACCCAGAACTTTAAAAGTTGCAACTCTTTCCTAATTTCTAAATTTAAGATAAAAATACTTCAAACTAGAAATTTTTGTAGAAAATTATAAAAGTAATGCTAAATTTATCTGACTATTTCAATGTACTACTTTATAGAAAAAGTAACTAAGAAAATTGCCCACTACCTTTCAGATATTAAGCTGTTGTAAATCTATAGTAATTAAAATAGCACAAATTCTGGGACTGAGCTAAAAAGAAAAGTCCAAAATGCATTTGAATTTACATGAAAACACAATAGATGCAAAATGAAATCTTTAAATCATTACAGAAAAGATGTAATTATCCGTGGGTAATTTAGGGCCAGTTGGTTTCATGTTTGAAAATAAAACAAATTAGTATTAAAAAATAAAGTAGTAAATCCTTAGAGACGAAGTAATTTACAAAACAAAAAAACCATAAACACTTATGAAGAAAATTTGCTGGAAAATACTTTTATAATCTTGAGAACAGATATTAGTCTTTAGAAAAGAGAAGAAAAGATCTTTCCCAGAACAAAATGACCACAGAACTCACACAGGGAAAAGTCTGAATGTTTTGAGCATCTAGAAATTAAAAATTTATGTATGGCAAGACCACTATAAACAAACTGGAAAAGAAATAAAACTCAGAAAATGACTTGCAACATATTATGGATAATAACCTTCTCTTTTTACTTGTAAAGGACTCCTACATTTTAATAAAAAAATGACACTTTAAAAATATTACCCAAAGGATATGCCAATGTTCATACATGTGCCAGTATTATTTGACAATTCTGTAGAGGAAAAAATACAAAATATAAGTAAATATGATTTAAAAATGTTTATTTTCAATAAAGATTAACAAAGTATCTACTAAGATAATGAATTTTTAACCTTCCAAATTTTCAAAATTAAAAACAATATCAATAAGCATTCTTGGTTATGGCTTAAAGATATAAACAAAGTTATAAACTAGACATAGGGATATAATGTGATAGATTATTATTTGGATGTATTTGCAAATATTAGTGCTGATTTAAATTATATACTTCTTTGTACATTTACATGAATATTTTTGTAGATGAAATAGTTAAAAGTAGAATTGCTAGAACAAAGATAATTATAAATAATGTTTATTGTAATATTCTTTCTCATTTCAAAGCATTATTAACATTAAATATAAAATTAAAATATTAGAAAACAAATTTTAAAAAGAATATTTTCAAGCTTGTGGGAAACAGGGAAAGGGGATGTAACTAGAAAGTTTGCATTAATTTTTAGTCTCCTGTGAGTCAATGGCACATAGCAAAGGAATTATAATTAAACGGAAATGAGGCTTAGAGAAGATGCTAAGCTTGAGTCTGATCCATGCAGCTTTTGGCAACAAGGACCCAGGTACCCCCCACCCCCCAGCTGCTATATCTTTTATTTCTCCAGATCTAAGCTGTCTATACCTTTCATTTTATATGCTTTAAAAGCCCCAGGAAGCCAACAATAGTCTTAAGAGAAGTTATGTAGATGAAGATCCTGCAGGGCTGGGCAGATGTCAGCAATTGTCCTTGAGAAGTTAGGTAGATCTGGTTGCAGCTTTGCCTGAAGCATCACAGCAAGTGCAACCATCAAGTCCCTGTTGCTACCACAGGTAAAGACAAGAGTTAAGTCTAAAGTTTATTTGTGGGCAGGAAGCCCTGGTCAGTTTTAATCTTATAATTATTTTTCTCAAGATTGTTCCCAACAATAAATGTCTATGATATTGTTGTAATTTATTTTTGTAAAAATTATATCATCCTGTATTTATAACCCGTAATCTAAGAGGGGCCTGGAAGTCACCATTGGTCAGCATGAGGTATGGCTTTTTATTAACTCTGCATGTTCCAAATCTGTCTGGGCTTTTACTCATCAAATGAGCCATACTGTTATTATGAAAACTAACCATCCTATTATTATGAGAACACAAGTCTCTATTTTCTTTCCAGTAGACATAAGATATGAAAATTATCTCATATGTCATGTGAAGTAAATGAGATGATGAACTTAAAACAGCTAATGATTTCATGCCAGCTAGGGTTGGGCATCTTGATTGTCTGGTGAGGATGTCTTTGAGCTGGTATGAACAAGGGGGCTCAGTAAACATTGGAGTCATTGTTACAGATGCTTAGTTTTGTTAAACAAAGAGACCTTATAATGCAGAGACTTAAGGGGTATAAAAGTCTGCTTCTTCATGTTGTGGTCCAGAGTGGGTTGAAGGGTTCCTGGCTCCACATGATCATGCAGAAATCAAGAGTTTCTTCCCCATCTGTCATGGGATGTTGTCTTCATTTGACTACATTCCATAGTCCTAGGATCCTTGGAGAAATCGTACAAGAGTACATATTCTTTGTTTTAAGGGCAGGGCTAAAACTGAGACATTCTCCCCTACTGTTCACTGAGGGCCAGGGCACAAGCCAGAACTAGCTGTAGGGAGCCTAGGGTACCCCGGGTCCTTCAGCAAGGGGCTCACTGTAAGAGGAAGAGGACTAGCATTGCTGAACATCTAGCCTTCTCCTCCACAGCTGATGTTGCTACGGTACCTAGAAATAGTGTAAGTCCATTGCTAGTCCTCACCTACACTTTAGGGAGGTCTTACCACTGGACTCTCTGTCTCCAGAAACCACCACAGTAGGCCTCACTCTTCTGCTAGCTCTTACATGGCTGTACATGAACATGGCTAAATATAGCTTATTTTGTTCTTGTTTTTTCTATGAGGAGGCATTCTGTTCTACTCCACACTATTTCTTCAGATTCGTCAGATTTCTACTATGAACAATTAGTTTCTACCATAATTAAATATAGTCACTTGGAGCATAGGCATGGACATTGTGTGTGTGTGTGTGTGTGTGTGTGTGTGTGTGTGTGTGTGTGTGTGTGTGTAAGAATGAAGGTGGCAGGGAGGTATTGTGTTCTGGATGTCATGACAAGCATGATGAAGTAATGAGTTAGAGTTTTTTTCTAGGCCAAAAAGTTATTGAGGGATACAGTATGGAGAAGCCAATCAGAGCTGTGCACACAGAGGCCTGTCAGAGGGAATGTGAACCAGACAACAGATATTACATAGTTTTTAAAGTTGAGAGGTTTGGGGGCTGGGAATCAAGATGCTTCATTTTGTAGTAGGAAGAACAAAAGGAAAGAGCCGACAGGAGTTACTGTGATTTTTACCTATGTATCTTACCTGCCTTCTAGAAGCCACAGCCACATAAATAGTGAACTCTAAACAATCAGAGGATCTGCTGATAAATAGGTGAGTGAATGCAAGATCATGAGTTTAACAGAGGCTGCTGGGTGGGACATAAATGGAATGATTGTACCCTGGAGGATACTCACAAAGAGTCTCAGCTTGGCCCAGTGTTGCTCGGGGTGCACTTAGAACCCCTTCCTGCGGGACTCTGGGGACTTCCTCTACCTCTGTAGTGGCTGTCGCCTGGTGTCCCTCGCTTGGAATGTTCTGCAGAAGTGAGAAGCTGCTGCTGGGAAAGAAAGTGCTGGTCCCAGGGTTGGAGGACTTTCACACTGTTTAATGAATGCCTTCCTCCTTGATGCTCTGTTTGCATTTAGCATTTCCATGGGAACCGTGCATATAATCCTGAACTCACCCTTGGCTCCATTCAAGCACATTTTTCTGTGGAAGTCACAAGGTCTGTTCCGTTCAGCTGTGGCCTTTCCGCTTCCCTCTGCTTTCTCCCTTGTTTCTAAAGCGTGACCATTTAAGAGGGCCTTTGTCATGCCAAGATTTGTGCCTGTGCTCTCTTGGCAGGAGGTGGTGTTAACTTTTGAATGCTATGTCCTTGAAGGAAAAAGATGTGTTCCAGTGACACATTTTGTGTCAGAAACTTTGCTAACAGTAGTAGAAATGACATCCATAGCACAAACACCCAGTTCTGTGGGGCAAGAGGGTACCCATTTGGCAAGTGGGGATCCATAAGCTGTCTCTTTCCTTGCCAGGAGAAAGACGTTATGGCACCAAGGGCTTCACCTATGCCCCAGTAGACACTCCCGCCTTTCTCATTGCTCTTCCACTGTCAACTCTTTCCAAACTCCTGTGCAACACTGCAGGCTTTCACTTACAAAGGAAGCATGGTTGTCTTGCTCTGGGCCTGGCCATCTAAAGAAAGACAAAGAAGTTCCTGAGCCTCCTTTTCAGCTACTACTACTTCTTGGACCGACCCATAAATAGACCAAACTTACCTCTCTGAACTCTGAGGGCCGTATGTAAAACTACCTGAACTTTAGTTCAGTATAAAAAGTATAAAAAGCATTTATACTGATTGTAGACACAGGACAGAAAGGCCTAGCCATCTTTGGGGGTCCTTCATTGCTTGTGGAAACACAAACGCCATACTTCAATGGGGCTTTTACCCACTTGAAAATAAATTATGAAAATAATGTTAAGAATTAAGATATTACAAAAAGCTGTAAAGAAGAGAGTTAACTCCACCTTTCTTCCCAAGTAATTACTTTTCACTGATTAGGGTCAAACTTTCTGGACTTTTCCCATGCAGACATACACGTTCATATTTTTAAAAAATTTGACTGCACTTTTCCTGATGTTTTGTGAACCCTGTTCCATCATCTATAACCATATAAAGCCAACATACAGCTCAGAGGTATGAAATAGCAACTATTTCATTCTATTACATGAATTCTGAGTGAGAGGTTGAAGTAGAGGACAGAGCCCTGCTGTTCTATGTAGACTGGAATCTCATCTGACAAAACCAAAATTGCACTGAAATGTCTGTTTCTGGCCTTTTTAAATGGTTTGGATTTCCTCATAACACAGTGTCCCCAGACTACCTTGTCTTCTTATATAGTTCCTCAAGGGCCTAAGAATACATATTTAAGTAAACAATGTAGAAATTGTGTGGTTCTTTATGACTTAACCTTGAAAGCCATATTGCGTCACTTCTGCCTTACTATAATCATCAAAACAGTAACAACCACACCCAGATTCAAGGGGCCAACATGACACAAGGTCGCCATCTCTATGAAAGGAGTGCCAAAGAACTTGGAGGTGTATTTCAAAAGTCTGACAGCATGTCATTATGTTCTACATAACATAGACGGCATACAGCATTGGATTGTGTCCCCTCGCAAAGATGTTCAATTTCTAACCCTCCGTATCTGTAAATGTGATCACATTTGGAAACAAAGTCTTTGCAGATGTAATCAACTTAAAGTGCAGTCCTTCTGAATTGAAGTGGATTATAACCTAATCTCTGCTGTCCTTAAAAGAAAGAAATTTGGACACAGACTTGCAGAGAGAAAGAACCCCATGTAATAATGGGGGAAAACACTGTGACACATCAAGAAGCAAGGAAAAGCATCAAGGATAGCTGGCAACTCCAGAAGCTTGGAAGGGCCACACAAGAGCCCTCCCTTGGAATCCTCAGGCCTAGCAAGGGAGCATGGCCCAGCTGACAATTTAATTTTGGATTTCTACCCTCCAGAATGGTAAGAGAATTAACCTTTGTTGTTTTCTGATGCTGTTGTATGTAAAGGATTGTTGCAGTGGCCATAGGAAACAAATATAGTTACTTGTATCTATACTGATTGGCATCATCATTTAATAGGTGTACAGTATTCTTTGAATGCTGATCTTCATGTATGTCATCAACCTTAAGTAGGGCTAAGAGTTGTGGTACTAATTAGCATGATATCATAATTCATATAGTGAAGTGGATGGATCATTGTTGGGAGCCATTCTACATAACTTCACAATTACATAATGATTAGGCCCAGTATTCTTTTTTTTTTTTTTTTTTTTTTAGGTTTTTTGAGACAGGGTCTCACTTTGTGGTTCAGGCTGGCCCTGAGCTCAGCCTCCAACTCACATCACAGCAATCCTCCTGCCTCCGCCTCCCGAGTGCTGGGATGACAGGCGTGAGCCACCACGCCCGGCACTGTGGTATGTGGTACTGGTTGCTGCTGGGCGTGAGTCTCCACGCCCAGTATGGTATGTGGTAACCAGGGATCGAACCCGGGTCCTTGCGCTTGCAAGACAGGCGCCGGAACCACTGAGCTAACTCCCCGGCCCCAGGCCCAGTATTCTTGCCTACAGGCTGGCTATGACATGCTGGAACTCAGCTCCACATTTGCCTCCAGTCACACCCGTGATGCTGTGACACTCACGGGCAATATTACATCAGTTGAAGACATCCTGATTCCTTGAGAACTGAGAAGTAAGGGAAAGGTTTCACCTGAAGGAGAAAAATTCCTTATCAGGTTAATCTATCCCAGCTAGTGTTGGAAGAAGGTCTTTGCTCTTCTCACCATCCCAATCAACATAAGCTTCTCATCAACATAGGTCCTCCTCATCATAAGACCCTCATAGTCATAGGATTACAATGACCCTCTGAGACATCTGATCCTTTTCCCACTTATAATATCCTTGTCAATTTAGGATTACCACCACCCTCCAAGTCATCTATAACCCCCTATGAACCTAATAAATGATGGTAAACTTGGGTGCCTTTGTCTTTGTAGCCCAGAGCAGCATTGATCAGGCCCAGAACTCAGCTTCTTCTCTAAGTCTTATTTCCTGTCATTATTCTTTAATTTATGTTGTGCATGTCATGGCTCACAGGAGACCAGGACCCACTGCAGGTGAGTAACATCCCTTTCCCTGTTCCCTACAGCTCATGATCTTCCTAATCAATTTTCATATTTCCTCCATTGGACAAAGCACAGTTATAGAGCTACCATTCAGCAAATATTGATTAATTTGTCCCCACACATCAGATCTTATCAGAAAATATAAAGGCTGATTGCATAGGCATACTACCAAAAGAGTCAAAATCTTAAGATCCAGGTGCTGTGACACATACATATAATTTCAGCATTCTGGGAGGCTGAGGCAGAACTGCAGTTCAGGCCCAGCTTGGGCTCCTTAGTGACTTAGCTTAGATCTTGTCTCAATTTTTTTTTTTTAAAGAGTCTAGGTATGTACTAGTCTAGGTATGTACTGAGTTCATTTTCACATGCCATAGAGAGAGAGAAAGAAAGAAAGAAAGAAAACGAAGGAAGAAAGAAAAGGAAGGAAGGAAGGCAAGAAGAAAGAGGTTTTAAAAAGTTAAAGAAGATTCTTGTTTGTTGTGGAGACTTGCTTTGTTAGGTGACTTAAGGAAGAGGTTAAAGACTTCCAATATTTTAAGAGAAAATGATTAGAGTATAAGAAAGTTAAAATCCATAGTTTATAGATGTGATACTCCAGTTCTCCCAGACTCACAAGCAGTTTTAAACATCCATGCATCTTTGCTAAGAGTTAAGAGGTGATTCAGAAATGTTCTCCCTACAGTTAACGTACTTGGGTGCGTCATAAGCCCCCACCACGCATGCGCTCTTTATAGCAAGCCCTCCCACCAACTGAGAGTCAGCAAGGTCACGGGCTGAGGGCACAGCCCTGCGGCTTGGGCCTCTTGGGTCTTTCCTGTTGCTCTTTCGTGATGTCTGGGTTGGATGAGACCTCTTGTGTTTTCTTCTCTGGTTCAGGTCTCTCTTTTCTTTCTGCAGCCACATTTGAGACTTCCTGTACATTCAAGGATGAGTAGGCATTGGGTAACTGGAGAGGAGCCAGGGAGCCCTCCTTGGCCTGAGGGTGGGAAGTCAGAACAGCCAAGGAAGCTGTCGCTGCAAGTAAGGAGGCCACAAGCATACAGGGCCACAAGTCTCCTAAACATGTGTCTGTAGGGAAAGAAAGCATGCTTAAATTCTAGATGCTTGGCTGTGCTTTTGCTGCTTTCAAGGCTTCTTTGTCACTCTAAATACATCTGTCTGGACAACTATTAGGAGCATGGAAAAAAAAAAAACCTGTGTTATTCTAATGTCAGTACAGAAATCCCAAGAAATCATGCTCGAGTAGGGGCTCAAAGAAGACCAGTTGTTGGACTAGGCAGAGATCTTTGTGTTTCCTGAACGTTCAAGGGCCATGTCCTGAGAGTTGCCTTCACAGAACTTATCTTTTTCTCTTGGTGTGAATGGAGCTGTTTGATACCTGGGTGGAGAGTTGCTGCTTCCATTTGCTGGGCTGTGTGCTGTGCAGGTGTGCAGGGCTGTGCCCTCAGCCTATGACTGTGCTGACTCTCAGCTGGTGGGAGGGCTTGCTATAGAGAGCACATGCGTGGTTAGGGGCTGTGGAGAGACTGTGTGTGCTGCATATTGCCAATTTCTTTTTCTTTATTTTGTTTCTTTTTTGAGAAAGTGTCTCAATTTTTTTGTAGTTCAGGTTGGCCCTCAGCTCAGCCTTGAACTCACAGCAATCCTCCTGCCTCTGCCTCCCGAGTGCTGGGATTATAGGCATAAGCCACCACGCCTGGCACTGTGGTATGTGGTACTGATTGCTAGTGTAGGGAGTCTCCACAGCCAGTATTGTTGTATGTGGTTACTGGGGACTGAACTCCGGCCTTGCATTTGCAAGGCAGGTGCCAGAATCACTGAGCTAAATCCCCAGCCCAGAAAGACAATCTTTAGGGTTCTGATTGCTGGTGAGTGTGAGTCTCCACACCCAGTATTGTTGTATGTGGTTATCAGGAATTGTACCCAGGCCCTTGCACTTGCAAGGCAGATGTCAAAACCGCTGAGCTAAATCCCTGACCCATATAGCCAATTTCTGTTCCTACACAAAACATAAGGAATTGTTTGTTGGCTCCCTGCAGCAGGTCAGCTGGGGAATCAACCAGAAAAACAAGCTGACACTAAATTCACTAGTACGAGTCTCCCCAAAATCTAGCGCTCTTCTTCTTCATTAACAGAATCCTGCAGTTATTGTTGTTTGAAATGGGGGACGATCCTGGCAAACACAAGGTCCTCTGTTTGATCCTTGATACAAAAAAAAAAAAAAGTAAAGACTGAAACTCATAAAAAGGAAACTCAGCAGCCCAGCGCCTACCTGAAATAGGGGAAGAAGACTGACTGATTGATTTACTCAAGGTGAGAGCCTGCTTCTCACCTAGACGTGTCTGTGTGAATGGTCAGGTCCCTGAGGAGCTTGCAAAAGATGTGTACTTTGACTAAAAATAGAACATGAGACTATCAATATTTTACCTTTTTTATTTTTTAAACTATTTCAGGACTTGATTCCTGAAGTTACAGCAGCCATTTTGTGAAAACAAGAAGAAAAGACAAATATCTGTGGATAGACACAAAAGAAGGACTGAGTGCATCTCACAATCACCAGCTGCCATGTTAGGGAGTCCCTGAATCAACGCAGTTAACTGTCTGAGTCTTCTCTCCTTGCTATTTAAATTGCTTTGGACTCTATTGATCCCCACAAAGCTGAATGCATTTGCAAGGAATAAATGTATGCATCTCAAATTTTATGCCACAATACTACTATTACCTTGGTACTTTGAACCTAGTACAAAAGAGGTCCACCTTTGTACCTGTAATCTGGGGTAAACTGGCCTCCCTTCACCAAGAAATGACCTCATGGTTTATTTTTAACATAGATGTAAATATTACATGCTATTTTATAACATAATTACACTTAGAGTAATTTATAAAAATATTGAAGTTGTCATAGGAAAAAAAAAGTCTTAAAACCCTTTCTTTGGCTATATGTAAAATTCATATTCTAGAAAGAGGTAGTTTGTTTTTCCTAGGGCTTTGAGTATCCTCGACACTCTGCCCAGTCACTATGAGTACTGATAACTGCAGAATGGGAAGTGCCAATGGAAGAAGCAGAAGAGACAGAAGAGATGAGGAGGTAGGTGGAGCTGGATACTGATGGTCTGTGGGTATCAAGGTAAAGAACTGGGGTTAAACACTTTTAGAAGTGAAACATGCAGAGCATCAAAGAGATTGGGCAAAACCAAGTTTTCCAAAGATGTTGTGGAGGTATGAATGGGGCTGAGTAAGAGTGGACGTGAGAAGAGTGGGTAAGAGACTGCTGTCGTGAGTGAGACCAAGTTCAGCCATGAGTGACCAACAACGGAACAGCTTAAACAGGAAGATTTTTATTCTTTACTCAAGAGATGGTAGTAAATGTGCCTGAAGTCAGTAAACATAGCTGCTTCAAGTTATTCCAGGGATCATGGGCTGGAAAACAAACCACCCAAATTCAATAGCTGAACCCAGTTACAATCACACTTTCCTCACGAAGCTCCAGTGCAGACAAGGCATGCTGAGATCAACTTGCTCTGCTTCCTACTGCATCGGTCTTGACAGCCTGAAGGGCATGGAGGCTCACCAGCTGGAATGTGGAGCCTTACACAGGCTCGGTAACCACAACCCTGATGGAACATGCTACCTGTCACCTGGGCCCTCTCAAGGTTGTAGTTGGAAATACTGACATGTAGCTGTGGCAAGTGGTTGCTTGGCTTCTTCCCAGCATGGTAGCTGAGTGACAAGGGGAGTGGGGAAGAGAGGAAAAGTGAAAGCTGTCCATTTCCTAAGATTTAGATCCAACACACAGCTAGAGTCACTCTTGGGCCAAGTAGTCAAAGAGCTTGTTTTTGGGTTCATTGGTGTAAACTTCACTTCCCAGCAGCAGGGCCATTGAGGGATTCTGGGATCATTATTTAAAGCTACCACACATGCTATTAGTCAGGACCCAGCATTAACACCACCTCTATTGGCAAAAGGGCCTGGAAAACTAAACCTTGATTTACGGGAGAGTAGGCCTAGCTAAATACAAGAGATTTATTACCAAGGAGAAGTGAGAAAATGGATATTAAGGATAATTAACATTCTTTGCAACTGAGAACAAACCACAAGTGACTTAAAGCTGGAATTAGTGTGGCAGGTATGGAAACGGAAAAGAAAGGGGTGCAGAGATGTCAGGAAATGAGAATTGGTAGGGTCTGAGGTGCCTTGGGCTGCTGTCTATGTAGGGGTTAGAGGTGGCGTGAGGATTGGTTTGGCTGTGTACATGTTCAAGTATGAATTGTCTAGTAAGATATTCACTGTTTCTGGGCCAGTCTGGTCCCAGCTGAGATTTTAGACTTCAAGACCAATTTAACCCTTCCAGAGCCCAGGGCCAGATTCAGAAGGATCTTAATTTTAAACATAGCAGATCATAGTGTTTTTAAATAGCCACAGCAGGACTGTGAGTCCTACTTGCTCCTCCAGCACGGTCTGACACCCCTCCAACCATGTGAGGGCTCAGTACACAGGCTGCAGTGAAGGAGGCGCCCCGTGACCTTTGAGGCTGTGTTGGAGGCTCTGGCTCTTCTGAGACATGTGTCTTTGGAGTCCTGAGGAGTCAGCTTCCCCTAAAACCACCGTGCAGGAAACAAAGGTGTCTCCAACCAGCCCCAGCGGGTGTCGGAGTCTTCATAGTGCAGCAATTAAAGACACACTACTCCCAGAGATGTCAGTTTAGCACAGTGGATGTTTTGACCTGAAAGCACGCGAGATATACAGGCACAGAAAGGGCCGAGCCTTTTTGTCTAGAGCAGACCCTAAGACTTCCCCATGTGGAAGTTGTGCTCCTTGTCCCAAGATGAGAAGACCCTTATCACCAGTGCCCAGAAATTGATGCTGCTCTGGATCTGCACAAGTAAAATTACTAAGCCCACCCTTTTCTTCTACTAGTTTTACCCCTGATAGCTCCTGGTGACTTCCCCATAGTTTATTCCCCTTACCTCAAAACCCTTTGTTTTGGATTTTTTTTCCCACAAATTTATCATTTTTTGCCTAAAAAGTAAAAAAGCTATCTGCTTTGGCTATTTTTTAGGCCTTGAGTTGGCAAAATGAAAAAAAACTTGAATGATCTTTCCCTGTTAATCTATTTTATGTCTGTTTAATTCTCAGATCTGCCTGCACACTCTCAAAGGAGAAGAGCACTCAGTCTTTCCACAGCAGTAGGCAGAATGCCAGACATCTGCACCAGTGTGGCTTCAGGTGAATCCAACCTCTAGCCATCCAGTGCTCCAGTGGAGCCCTGGACTAGAGGCATCTGAGGCAAAATTCCCCATTGCTCTGTGCGTGATTCCTGATCCCAAGGATCCATGAACATAGTGAAACGCTGTCCTGTGTTGCTCTGCAACCATGATAATTGGGGTACCAAAGAATATGAAGCCTGTGTAAGTGGCGAGTTATCAAAGCTTAGGTTACTTCGGTGCAAGGGTTAGGCTCTCTTAGAAGAGCAGTTGATAAGAATGAACTTCATGGGCAATATTTCACCTGAGGAGCCCATCAGAATCCTTGGCCTAGGCTTTTCACTTGTAGAAGAGGTTTATTTCCATTGAGGGAATAAGTCCACAGTGGGTAAGCAACTTGGCCACAACCACAGAGATAGTTCGCTGCAGAGCTGGGATTAGTAGGTATGTAATAATAATTGTGAATTGTCAATTTGACTTGAGTAAGAACCACCTAAGAGATTAGTAAAGCTCTGGATCTGTCTGTGGACAACTGACCTGTAGGTTTGGAACTGGGAGGGGAAGACTAACCCTGATTGTGGGTGATGCCTACCTCCGTGGAATAAAAGGGACTCTTCTCTTTTCTGTTTAGAAGAAGCCCTGGCCTTTGACATTGGCTTTAGCCACTTGTCTACAGGCTTCAGCTTTCTCACACAAAACCTTTGACTTTCCAACATGGACTTGCACCAAATGGCAGTAAGCTCCAGCAGGCCTTTGACCTTTGAGTGGGTCCTTTGGTCCTCCAACGTAAAGATGGACTCCTCCCCTCTCCTCTCACTGTGATGCTGGGTGTGGTGTGTGCAGTAACTGAGAAGTGGCTATAATAACACTTGTGGTTGTTGGGAAGCATAGGATTTATGAGAGTCCACAGTGAAGAGGTTGGAATCAAGCTTGACAAAAAAGAAAAAAAAAAAAAACAGCAAGTTTCTCATTATGCTCAAAGATGCCCTGTCTCTGCCAGGTGGGCTGGGCCACCCTTCCCCTCTATCTGTAATACTTGCTTTTCTAGAAGGTCTTGTCTTGGAGCTGGGCAGTACTGAGGGCAAATCAGTGCAGTATTTCTGGATATCAGGTGAGTTTGATGACTCATAGCTCTTCAACCAAAACTCATTAGTCAAGTCTGATGACTTAATACTCTTTTGAAACAAGCATGCCAAATGCAATGTGATCCCTCGTAAACATTTTTACTTCCCATCTATCAGGGTAGTTACCTCTGGAGAAGAGAGGAGAATTGAACCTTTCTCTGAACAAAGGCATTCTCCCTTTGTAAAACTGAGGACAGAAGCTAGGATCCATGTGTCTTCTGTGCTGGAGATGCAATTATTTCCTCCCTGCCTCCAAACCACGCCTAGAATATTACTGGAAGGCCTTTCCTGCTCCCACTCGAGCAGCAGAGGCATCATGACCCTAGGACCTTGTCTGAAAGGGAGAAGCTGATGAGTCCATGAGGAGCCCAGATGCACACAGGAGAGCAGGCAGTCAGAGTCACCCAAAGTCACAAAGACTAAGAAATGAGAGCTTCACTTCACTCCTCTCACTAAGAAGGGAGCCAGTTTTGTCTGCTCTCCAGAGACCCCAGAGTGAACCCAGTGATCCCAGTGCTCCAGGGAGAGATGGTGACAGATTGTATTAGTTATTTCCTGTCACAGGGACAAAATACTCAAGATTCACTATTTAAGGAAGGTAAGGTTTATTTTAGCCAATGGTGTTAAGTCCTTGGAACCTAATTGGCTGCAAGGCAGAAACATCACGATAGAGGGACATGCGTGCGCGTGCACACACACAGAATGAGAAGGGGGAAGAGCGGGGGAGGGGCAAGAGACTATGAAAGCAACCAGTGATAAGCACACACCATCCCAGTCATGCTCACAGTGACCCAGTTCCTCCTGACAGCACAGTCAGCTGTTAGCTCCTGAGTGGACAAATCCACCAAAGTACGGCACTGCATGATCCAGTGACATTCTGAACACCCCACCTCTGAACCCGTGAAGCCTTTGGTGGACACTTCAGATCCAAAGTATAACACAAATGCTTTCCTCTTGTCCAATTATTCTTTCTCTTCTGGTCCTGCAAGATGCTCCTGGACCTTGAGAATAAATTCCTCTTCACTTCTGGGAGCTTGAAGGGTTTGCAGGTCTTGCAAGCAAATACTCTTGATTAGGAAGCCCACCATCCACAGTACTGAGTGATATCAGGGAAGCAAAAGTGATCAACAGTAGTAGCTACTTTGTACTGTCTGTTTCCATGTCTTCTGTTTCTCCATACATTCTTACATCCACATTTATCTAATGTTCTATTTCACTTATCAACTTATGTACGGACTTAATTATTTCCCTTTGTTTTGGCACTGTTGATCAAACCCAGGAGCATCCTACCACTGGACTACATCCTCATGCCCTTTACAATTTTTTATTTTAAGGCAGGATCTCACCAAGTAGTGCAGGTGAAACTTGAACTTGTAATCCTTCTGCCTCAGCCTCTCAAGGGGCTGGGATTATAGGTATGTGTCATGATGGCTGGAATTTATTAGCCAATTATTCAAAGCTTTTTTTTTTTTTTTTTAAGGTTTTTTGAGACAGGGTCTCGCTTTGTGGTTCAGGCTGGCCCTGAGCTCAGCCTCAAACTCACGTCACAGCAATCCTCCTGCCTCTGCCTCCCGAGTGCTGGGATTACAAGCGTGAGCCACCACGCCCAGCACTGGTATGTGGTACTGGTTGCCGCTGGGGTGAGTCTCCACACCCAGTATTGTTATGTGGTTACCGGGGATTGAACCCAGGTCCTTGCGCTTGCAAGACAGGCGCCGGAACCACTGAGCTATATCCCCGGCCCTATTCAAAGCTTTTTAATCTTTCCTTTCTACCTAGACTGAAAACATAGCAGTGTCAAAAACTGCATCATACAGGGCCAGGGATTTAGCTCAGTGGTTCCGGCACCTGTCTTGCAAGTGCAAGGGCTCAGGTTCTATCTCCTGGTAACCACATACAATACTGGGCCTGGAAACTCACACCCAGCAACAATCAGTACCACATACCACAGGGTAATCCCAGCACTCGGGAGGCAGAGGCAGGAGGATTGCTGTGATGTGAGTTTGAGGCTGAGCTCAGTCAGGGCCAGCCTGAACCACCAAGAGAGACCCTGTCTCAGAAAAAAATTAAAAACTTAAAAAATAAAAAACTGCATCATATATATTTTCTATATTAAAATACATAAATACATTTTTATATGAAAATACATCATACATATTTTCTATACTGACAATGGACAGTA